>VZQC01005265.1:195262-221508 GCA_009823505.1 Rhizomys pruinosus
TTGGTCTTTTCAAGCCAGGGTCTCCCTTTAATCCTAGCTGGCCTGGAGCTCACTATGTAGACCAGGCTGGCTTTGAGCTCACAGGCATCTGCCTGCTTCTGCCACCCGAATGCTGGTATTAAAGGCATGCACCACCATGCCCAGCTCAAGTGCTTTTAGCTGCAGTGTTATTTCTAGTTTGTTTATTTTATTTTCTGCTTTTTTTTTTAATTAGCTTTTTATTGATGCTTTGTGCATTCCATACATTTTTTCCAATTCAGTTCAGGCTTATTTCCCTTTCCCTCCCCCCCCCACCCCCACCCCATCCCAGATCATGCATTCTGCCATAACTGTCCTGCATCTTTCTCTGTTTTTCTTTTTTTTCATTTTTAGCTATAAGTGATAATCCATGAGTACAAGCATCCTTCATGCAAAACCTATCTGCAGGCTGTTAAGCCAATATTCTTATGTGTTAGCATTTCCTAGAATTTCATGAAGCTTTTGAGATGGTAGGCAATTGATACTGCCATTGTGATAAATGGAGACCTTTCACATAAGTCTTCTGTACTTCATCACACAGTTATTGACATGATAGGAAGATCTCATCTTAGAGAATTATGACTAAATTTTACATTGTTGAAAATAGACTCAAAGTCCATGAAATATCTATGTTATTTGTTGTCATGGATTATGATGATGTTGTTTAATAACCTATAACTTTTAGGAGAAGTTTTTGCTAGCTATGCAAATTGTCTCCTTTCCATATTAGTTTGATTAGAAGACATTAGGATCCATGATTTTTTTTTCACAACGGGTTATTTTTGATAGCCCTCTTTCCAAATCCCTCATTTTCATAGTATCAAAACCTCTAACTGTTTAAGCTTTTCCACCCCCTGTATTTGTTTCCTACTCTTCATGTTTTATTATCCATCCCTGCAAAGTATTGCTGTACCAATAACTTATTTCTAGACGCCTGGGTTCTATAGGAACTTATCTAAGTTGAACATACAAAATTAGAATTTCAAAGTCAGGATCACCATATGAGGGAGAATATATGGCATTTAGTTTTCTGTACCTAGGGTAATTCAATCAATAAGGTTTTTTGTTTTAATTTTCCTCCATTCTTTTTCAAATTTCATATTTTTAGCTGAATAAATGTCCATTGTGTAGAGGACTATATTTTCATTATCCATTCATCAGTTGATGGACATTAGGCTGCTTCCATTTCCTAGCTTTTGTGAACAAAGTGGCAATAAAAAGATGAGGAAGTATCTCTCTCTGGATATATAAAGTTTGTATATGCCCACCGTCATATAGTAGTTCTGTTGTTAGGTTTTTTAGGAATTTCCACACTGATCCATAGTGGCTGCACCAGTTTAAGTCCCCTTCAACAGTGGATGGGGATTCCACAAGTAAGTCCTACAGGGATCCTCAAGCAATACAAGTGTGTTTCTTGGAAGAACTAGAGGATTAGATCTTATTTCTGAATAATACAACTGTACACCTTGGTTACACAATACAGCGAAATCAAATTAGAACTGAGCTGAGAGTGATCCTACTCATTATCTTTCATAATGAAAGAAGTTGGTATTCAGCTTAGGTATACACAAAATTAAAAAAAATCACTTAACTAAATGCCTTTTGATTATTGAATTTGGAATCTACAAGAGCAATTATTTGAATAAACCATTAAAAACTCTGACAAATTCAAAACTTAAACACATCTAGTATTTAACAAGTAGCCTGCCAGATTCACAAAATACTGAGATAGAGAAAAAGGACAATTTATTAGAACAGGGTTTTTTATATATACATAAACTTTATTTCCTCAGGATCAAGTATTAATCAGGTAACTTAAAGATCACAATGTATGTTTGATCAAAGTTTATCTAACTTATGTTTACTTTTATCCAAAATGTATTCACACATTTTATGATGGTAAACTAAATTACTTATTGATCAAATACTATGAACACAAAAGATTGGTCACACTTAAATTTATTGAAAATACAATTTGTTGTTAATTTTACTCCTAATTCATACTAGATTTCCAGGTAACAGCTTTAACATTGATGTATACCAGTGTATACCAGTCTTTCTGTGATGTTATCTGTAACATCCCCCCTTTTTTATCTATAACATAGCTTAGCTTTAAAAGACTGTATTTCACCTCGTAATCAATGGTGGACCTCAAAACACTGGTTTGTGTATGGATATGTGGTACTATGGTTTTCAAAAAGGGTAAATTCTCCTAAAATAGAAGTGAAAATTAATATAATACTGTCCAAAATACAACTTAACTTATTCCTTACATTAAGAGACATAAGATCTTTTGGAGTGATATTCTATTTCTCAAAAAAAAATATTTAAAAAAATGTATCAAAGTAAGGTACTGTACTGAGCTTCTCCCAACAACCAACTGTATCAATAAAAATTACAGCTGTATGGGGCAGGAGAGATGGCCTAGCGGTTAAGAGCGCCGACCGCTCTTACAGAGGACCCGGGTTCGATCCCCAGCACCCACATGGCGGCTGAGAACCGTCTGAAACTCCAATTCCAGGAGAACTCCAGTTCCAGGGGAATCCGACACCCGCTTCTGACCTCCGCGGCATTGCACGACACGGGTGCACAGACTTGCATGCAGACAGTACATTCATACACATACAGAAATAAATAAAATTAAAAAAAAAATTACAGCTGTATTTATCAACCCAAAAATCAGGTCCAATAAATCTATCAAGGCTAAAAGGGCATGGGTAAAATCCTAAGTACTAAAACTGATACCTTATTTTGTTTTTCAAACTTAATGTTAAAGGGCTTAAATATTTTATTCTTAAAAGGACTTTAATTAGTTTTCATTGTTCATCTACTAAAATGATAAACGATGTGTATTTGTCACTTTTCTGTTGCTATAATAAAACCACCATGACCAAAGGAACTTATAAAAGGAAGAGTTTATTTGAGCTTACGATTGGTGGTTCCAGGGAATTGAGAGTCCAATGTGGTGAGGAGGCATGGTGGCTGGGGCTGGAGCAGAAAGCCCAGGTCACATCTCCAATGAGCACATGAAGTCAAGAGAGAGCCTCTGGAGACTAGCAAGGCTTGTTAAACTCACTAAACCGGCGTCCAGTGACATACTTCCTCCAGCATGGCCACACCTTCTAAGACCTCCCAAAAGAGCACCACTAACTGGGGACAAAATGTCTCAGTACTTGAAGCCTATGGGGGACACGTTCATTCAAACCACCACACAAGGTATTTTCTAATGGTATTTCTAGCCACCTATGCCATACCAACAGCACAACCTAATACAATAAGTAATGTTTACTTAAGTGCCTATGCTTTTACTATTCATATTCCATCATTAAAACAGCAGAAAATACCCCCTGAAAGGCCTAAACTCCTGTTCAACAGGAAGCTACCTGCTAGGCCCCTGCCTCACTCCATCTCCAGGCCCACAGCCCTCTGCACTCCAGTAAAGACTTGGAGCTGAGCTGCCAACCTCCTGCTGGGAAAAAAGCTGGGACAGACTACAAGGCCTTAGGTGCTAACTTCAACAAAAGAATGGAATGCTCTGCTTCTGATCCACACTTTCCCCCTTCCTCTCCAAAGCCTAGAAGCTGCTCACTGGAGAGAAAACCTGCCAGAGGCCAAAAGGATAGTAGTTGATTCTCATAGACTGGACTTTATTCCATCAATATAATTACATATACAGGTCTTTCCAGCCAAACTTAAGACTTTAGGGGCACAACTAAAGTCACCATCAATGTTAAAAAGGTATCAGGAGCTTAGATCAGAGATTTCCCAGGACCACCTGAGGCACAGAGTATTATCTCACCCCCTCCTCCCGGCACAAACTGGAATTGCTGAGGGGAGTTTCCAAGTGGATTCTTTGGAGAACTTTCAGAACAGTAAGGGAAGAGTGACTTAAATTTCCAATAGAAAGCCTAAAAAGACAAATCAACACTCCATAGCAAGGAGGAAATTTTTTCCTCTAGGTCTTTCTGGGGTTTGTCATTTTCTCTCTCTAGCTCCTTCCAGAGGTTTTCATTCTCTCTCTCCTTAGTTCTCTGACTTGTTCTTTATATTCTTTGATTTTATTGAATATGTCTGGAATTATTCCTCTAAAATATGTGTCCTGTACCATCCCCAGGGGGATCCCACTGTAGGAATCTCCCATAAGGCTGGTAGACCTTGGTGTGGAATTATCCTGCACCTTTCCCATGTTATCCCTTCATTGTGTCCCTGATATGTGGGTTTCTCTTTGCCTGTATTCCTATGTGAAGCCCAACTTCCTCTTCATTCTCTTGAAGGCTTATTTTGCTTACTTCCTTCAGATGCCTTCGTTGTTTGTTTGATTTGTTTTTCTCCTTGCTTATGGAGTGTAGAACAGGTTTTATAGAGCTCATTGCTCCAGTTTCTATCCCCACAGTGACACAGAAAAGTTTGGAAACATAACCCTTCCCTACAGAGAGAGATGCTACCTATCTCTTAGTTCTCTCAGCCTATCTGGTCTTTCTTTCCTTTTCATAGTGCCACCTCCTTTTCCAAAGCTGCATGCTAGACAAACATCTGTAAAATGATAGTCCAGAGAAAGTTGTTTAATGTTTCTGCTCACAAGGTATGCTGAAATATGAAGACTTATCTCATAAAATTATTCCATCAGGTCCAATCTTATGATACTGTCATCATCACCACCAGCAGCTGAAAAAAAATTAATAAATCATCAGAAATTTCCAAAAAGCTCTATGTTGCTTTTAAGTTGATATTTTGATTTTACTTCTTGGTATAAGACATTAATCTATAAGGATAGTTTAGAAGTGATTTTCCAAGCTCTGCCTTGTTCGTAAGGAGGAAGGCAAAGGCAGTTTGCCCATGCAAAATAATTGTGGTAGTGAGTTGATGTTTTTCTTGCATATGTGGCAGGACTAAGATCATATAATTGATCATTTTAAGTGAAGTATGGAGGAAATTTAAAATTCTTTCATGGGGATCACAACCCAGATATTGAATATGAATTTGCAATTTATCCTTCTAGGAAACACTTCAAAGTAGTAAGGACAGGCTGAGTTTGAAGAGATTACCATAGAATGGTCCAAGGCTGATAGTTCCTTAAACATTGGTGGGTCTCATGATCATTCTTGAAATACAAATCTTTTATTCGAGAAAGAAGTAGGCTAATACCTAACTTCTACACACTAAGTAGAGTACAGAGGGCACATTACACTCTTGGAGAGCAAGTATTGTTTATGATTGCTTGAGCTACTGAAGAGGGACCACTCATTAATAGAACATGTTATCCATATTTCCTACACTGGAAGGTTTATCCTACATGAAAAACCTTCAGTAACTCTTCTGAAATAGCAAAGAGAGCAGATATTCTGCTGTTTCCTTCTAACCCTGGTGTTTGTATTGCTGCTTTCTCTTTGCCAATGTAATTTTCTTTTTGCATTCTGACATGTTTCACTTCATCATCTTTTCTTTTATATAAACTTTTTTTTATTAATTTTATTTATTTCCATATGTGTATGAATGTACTGTCTGCATGCAAGTTTGTGCACCCGTGTCGTGCAATGCCGCGGAGGTCAGAAGAGGGTGTCGGATTCCCCTGGAACTGGAGTTCTCCTGGAATTGGAGTTTCAGACGGTTCTTGGCCGCCATGTGGGTGCTGGGGATCGAACCCGGGTCCTCTGTAAGAGCGGTCGGCGCTCTTAACCGCTAGGCCATCTCTCCAGCCCCACTTCATCATCTTTTCAATTAACCCTATTTGCACAGAATTCTTTCATGGAGGAATATCACATGATTGCAAAATCGAGGTCATTTGTGCAAAATTTATAGAAATATGCTTCCTACACTGATCTAAGTGAGTAAACTACCTGATGATGGATGGATGATTTGGAAGCAGGGAGCCCTACCAGCCCATTGTTATGATGTGAGGATATGCAATTCCTAAAAGGGCACCAAGGTCTCTAAAAACCATGTTTAGGTTTACATTCAGGACCATTTTCTAGTGACATTATCCCACAAAATATTCACTAAATATTTGATTCTAATTTGGTGATAAGAAAAAAAACATTGTGTTGAGATAGGGACAAATTCAAATATTCAAAGTAGATCTGTGTAACATCGTCATTTATGTATCCTGGCCCATGGTCTGTCAATTGTTTCAGAAGAAATGATCCCTTTCTTTGGACAACTGCCATCAGTGACAAACCGCATTATTAATATGTAAAAATGAGGAAGAAATGGGAGATTGAGCAAGAAATCTTTTGTACTCTCTTTTTGAGGTCAATTAACAATTCACTTCTGGAATGTTATAAACACTAGGAAGTATGAACAACCTATTAAACAGCTTGAACCTCAGACTGACAAAGATTTTGACAAATACCCAATGCTGAGTGATATAAAAAAAAAAATCTTAAAATTACCAACCTGAAGATTATCTGGAGAGCTAAAAGTAACACAATATGTAGCTACATTGTAATTTTTTTTTTTTTGTCTTTTTGAGACAGGGTCTCCCTCTAGCCCCAGCTGTCCCGGAACTCGCTCTGTAGACCAGGCTGGCCTTGAACTCACAAAGATCCGCCTGCCTCTGCCTCCCAAGTGCTAGGATTAAAGGCGTGCACCACCACACCAGGTGCTGCATTGTATTTTAATTTTCACATTGATACTGTGTACTATAAACTGAATAAATCAATAGGATTATTTGTTGATGACCCCAGGGTATCTTAAAGACGAATACATTCTGTTGTGAGACTGTAACATGGATTGCCATTTTATACTAGTTTCTATCATTAGATTAAAAAATGCAAAACTTGTAATTAGTTATAAGACTTTGTAGTAGTTTTTTCTCCATTGTTATGATAAAACACTATGACTACGGCAAACTTATAGAAGGAATAATTTATTTGGCTTATGGTTACATAGGGAGAAGCGTCCATCATGGATAGGAATTCATGGCAAAAGGCAGCCTGAGCAGAAAGCCAAGCACTCATATCTTCCAGCAGGTACAATAAAGCAGAGAAAGGAATGCTAAATGTCAGACTGGTTTGTGAGCTTTCACAGCCCACCCCCAGTGACTGTTCCTCCAGCAAGCCTATACTTCCTAAAGGATCCATGACCCTCTCTAAATGTTTCCACCAACTTACTAATTTTTCAAATACTTGGAGCTAATGGGACATTCTTATTCAAACAACCAAATAATTCATATAATAATATCCAGAGATTCATGAGAAGTATAGAACCTTTCTTTTCAGTTCCTCTACAATGATAGATGTTAGGCAAGCTAATATAGCCATAAAAAATTAGTCTTGGCATACACACCCCATCAGGGGCTTCATTCATAAGTCTCCTGAAACTAAAGAAATAACTGTACCAAGAATCTTCATGATTACCAAAGTAGTTACATCAGTGTCTTGGATTTTGTTCTCCAGTTTAGTTCCAAATGGGAGTCTCTCAGTGTACTATAGTGTGGTTTTAAGATGTCAAGGTAGGTATTGGTAGGAATTTGAGAATGATTAACTATATAATAGGAATCATCAAATAATATTGACCAGAGTAGCAGTAATCACTTATGTTCAGCTGAAAGAATAGAATACTCCCATCCATTTAAAATTTTGTGTAGCACATCCCCCCACCCCCTGGGGTTTGGAGTCTGCCTTGAAACTTCAAGTGCAATTCTGCTAGGCTTGCCTTTATATGTGATTTGCTCTTTCACTTCTTAAGTTCTCAGTATTCTTTATTGTTCTATACCTTTAATGTTTTGATTATTATTTTATTGGAAGCTGAAACATTTAAAGCTTCCTAGTATGTTTTCACTTTATAAATATCCATAAAAAGATAATGGGCTGACTAGACCTCAGAGTGGATGACCTTGCACTGACGGATGTCTGGGCATAATACAGCTGCCATGGATAGGTCTTAGCATACATGGCAGGATGCATGAAATCAGCAGTGGTGCTATGGGAGGGACTAGATGGAGGAGGGAGTATAAAGTTGATTGAGATATTTTGTACAAAGTATACAAAACTTCAATAAAAATAATTGTAAAGGTAATACTTAATTATCTGTACCTTTGATAACGAAATGTAAAGAATTGGGAGTACACTGCAATTCTCTCACAAGGAAAGCTAGCAAGTTAATGACTCTAATTAAGCTGAATTTTTGTATACCAACCTGAATAGAGTAAAGGATGCCTAGATAAATGTTACTGTAAGGTTGTAGCCCACCTAAATCAGGGATTTCAGGAAACCAACTGAGGCAGAAGGCCGAAGAAGTAATTATCCTGGACTGTGCTCCTACAACCCAAGAAAAGTTGTTGATATATATATATATATATATATATATATATGTATGTATATATATTTCAAGATAGGGTTTCCATGTAGCCCCAGCTGGAACTCACTCTGTAGACCAGGATGGCCTTGAACTCACAAAGATCTGCCTGCCTCTGCCTCCCGATTGCTAGGATCAAAGGCGTGCGCCACCGCGACCTGCTGGAATATCTTGTAATCATACCTCACTGGAGACCAGATCCAGTCCTTAGTCTCTCTCTAGATTCTCCTCCTGAGACCAGTCACAGGTCCTAGTTTCCCTTGAGCTGCTTCTACTGATAACATCCGAAGACCCACCTACACCCATTCCCCCATCTCCTTGTCCCCACTTCATTGTAAACTCACTTCCTTCTGTGCCTGGGTATAAAACTGCCATTTTGGGGACATTCTAAAACTGGTCATCTTAATCCCAACACAGGCAGGCCAGCAGCCATACCTAAAATAACTTTGACTTCCATTTTATCTCAGTCCAAACATTTTCTCCTCTCTGCACTGAGTATCCCCTAAAAATGAACTTAACGTTTACAATATTGGTATTTGGGATATCTGTGAGAAGAATTGTTATGGAAAATCAGGAGACCAGCACTCAAATTCAAATGGAGGAGAGTGAGTTTAAATTTATGCTGGCAGGCTGACACCTAGATCACTCCATAATGGAGTTGGTCCCTAGTTCAAGATTTAGAGATATTTATAGTCAATACATATGTGAGGAATGCAAGTGAAAGCAAATAACAAGTAGTGATAAATAAGTACAGGTAGTATATGGTATCAAGAGGTAAAGGAATGTGGTAATTTGAAAAATGAAGACTTTGATCCTGGGTAACCACAGGGGGATAGAAGAAGGTGCCCTTCTTGTCTCTCCTAATCTCTTCTTTTGAAATTTCCTCTGCCAAGGACATCAAGTTCTCTGGACACAAACTGAAGCCAGATTCTTATGCAAAGTATCACACATATGGCCCCTAGCCCAGGTTCTGATAAACTTTGTTCCAGTGAAGAGTTGAGAGAAGTGAAATCATACCTCCTTTTTCTGCTTTTTCTGGAGGTATATGGTCTGGAATCACAGCCAAGGAAATGGTGAATCACTTTCAGACTGAGTTTTCCTAAATCAATTACAGTAATCAAGATAAACACCTCACAAACATGCCCTCAGGTCAACTTAATGGAGACAACCCCTCATTGAGACTTGACATTTTCTCCAAGCTCTTCTAGGTTGTGTCAAGTTGACAATTTAAAGTAACTTTCATGGGGTTAATATTGTGGTTAGTGTTAGGAAAAACACATGCTTTTAGAGAAAAATAAACAGTACTGTTGGGAAAAATATACTCAGTTGTTTCTATTTCTTTTCTATTGTATTTATTTAGCGTCACTAATAAATAAAGAGCAATATATATATATATATATATAACCTTAGGAACAGAATTAAATGTAAAAGGACACCTGTCTACACCTGTCTACCAAATATGTAACAAATGAGTCATAAAATGGAAGGTGAGGTCATGGGAAGAAAAGACTATCTAAATGTCTGTTGAGGTCCTGGCAAACCAATGTGGGAGCCAGGAAGAATAGAACAAAACAGAAAACCTAGTATGTGCTATCAAAGTTAATATCAGGTAAATATTAAATGTTGAAATATACAGACATATCAAGAAAAATAAATAGAAGGTGCATGGAGAGTTAAAAAAAAAATCTTGCCAGAAGGAAAAAGCACAATGATAAACCAAAAAAATGATGATAAAATCGACACAATAGAGGAAACTAAAAATCCATTTGTGAAAAGACCGTGGCAATGACAGTGCATTCTACAAATGTCAAATAATTTAAAAAATCCATTCAAATGGAATATGTTCAGGGAAATGCATCTAAATTGCAAAGGAAGAAACTTACAAATATATATAAAAATAGAAATGCTTAGAAGAAACAAAATTCCATGCTGATCACACATTTTTTTTTCCTCTACTATACAGCTCTTCAGAGAACAGCAGAGCAGTAGCTATAACATTTTGAGGAAATAGTTGCAAAAATATTGTGAATATACTACAATTTAGAAAGATATAACCAATTCATTTTTCATGAAAATAGATCATATTTTATTAAAATAAATCAAACTAAACAATTGAAACACAGTTGTACTTAGGAGAAACAGACATGAAAATAAACAACAAAGGTTTTGAATTATTTTAATTTAATGTACACTGTAAATAAGCTTTAGAGGTACAGCTACTTCAGAAAGCATGTTATTTAATACAGCTTAAAGGAGTATTGTATTCTTTCTAATGAGCTGCAGAAATCTGCTAAATGAATTGATCAGAGCTTCAATTTTTATGCTAATTTGCCTCTTCCCAAAAGAAAGATATAACCAAAGGGAAGGTTAAACAGCAGAAGAGATGTCTTATAGTAAATATATCTTCCTCTTTAATAATTCCTAAAACTTTCACTCAAGTCAACAAGGGGGCTTAAAATTCCATTTACATGGGCTGGAGAGATGGCCTAGCGGTTAAGAGCGCTGACCGCTCTTACAGAGGACCCGGGTTCGATCCCCAGCACCCACATGGCGGCCGAGAACCGTCTGAAACTCCAATTCCAGGAGAACTCCAGTTCCAGGGGAATCCGACACCCTCTTCTGACCTCCGCGGCATTGCACGACACGGGTGCACAGACTTGCATGCAGACAGTACATTCATACACATACAGAAATAAAAAAAAAAATTCCATTTACATAATCAAATATGTTTACAAATAAATATTGGGTGATCATGCTGACTTTTAATTTATACTTTATAGTTATTCAGATCAAGGATATTCAAAGATGATGGTTGATGCTAAAAAGTAACTCATCCAGTAGTACTGAATCAGAAATTAGTAGCTTGAAATTTGAATAGTAATTTTCTGTTACTAAGATGTGAATTATAAATTTGATCTTTTAATAACTAAGTCTTGCCAAAATGAAATGATAGTATAGAGGCAAAGATTACTCCAGCCATGTATCCGACTTCTCAGAACAGCATCAATCCATACACAGCTTAGTTGTCCTTAGTTTACTATTACATACATTGTAATTTTATTTACTTTCTTCCTTTTAGAAATGTTTCAAAATTATTTTTAAAATTGTTCATTTTTATTTAATTTGTATGAGTGTTTATGCTGCAAATGTACATAAGTGCAACACATGTTTATGTACATAAGTGCAACACATGTTTAGAGTATCCATACAGGCCAAAAGTGGGCATCAGATATCATGGAACTGGATTTATTTTATTTTATTTACTTTTTCATGTGTATGAATGTACTGTCTGCATGTAGGTTTGTTCACCCATGTCATGCAATGCCGTGGAGGTCAGAAGAGAGTGTCAGATTCCCCTGGAACTGGAGTTAAAGACGGTTCTCTGCTTCCATGTGGGTGCTGGGAATCAAACCTAGGTCCTCTGCAAAAGCAGTCGGTGCTCTTAACTGCTAGGCCATCTCTCCAGTCCTGGAACTGGATTTTAAGATGGTCGTTAGCCATCATGTGGGTGCAGGAAACTAAACTAGGTCTTCTGCAAAAGCAGCCAGTGTTCTTAATCAGTAAACCACCTCAACAGCCCCAGTTTCATTCTGTTTTTACAGTGATAGAAGGATTGACTTAGAGCTTCACACATGCTAGGTCAAGGTTCTGAGTTATTTCTCAGTACTTTTTTTTTCACTCTTTTTTCATGAGATAGGGTTTTGCTAATATTACAATCTGGCTATAAACGTATTATGTAGTGCAGACAAACACTGAATTTGCAATGTTCCTGTCATGGCCTCTCAAATGGGTAGAATTATAGGCCTTTACACCAATGCCTGGTTTATTTAGTTCAATTTTAATGCATACTAACACTGCCCATTAACCTCAACTCCAGAGATCTTTGCTACAATTTAACATTACATCTTGAGACCCACTTTGCCTTTATTCAAGAGGGCAATCCTGAAAAAGAAAATTAAAATGCTCAACTCTAAATGTTACAATGTAGGCAACATACTAGATATAACAAGGATTCATTTGCCAATGAGTGAATAGATAAAATTGCTTCATAATACTTCTTATAGCATTTTAGTACATTGTAGCCTCATTCATGGAACTGTTAACTATCTTTGATCCCTAAGTATATTTTTTAGGATATTAAAAAAAAAAGAAAAGAAAAAGAGTTCCTGAGTGGTGGCCCAGGCCTTTAATCCCAGCACTCTGGAGGCAGAGGCAGGCAGATCTCTGTAAATTCAAGGCCAGCTTGGCCTACAGAATGAGTTCCAGGTCTTGAGACAAGGGATACCTTGTCTCAAAAACGCCCCCGCAAAAGAAATACATAAATATGTAAGCATGATATCAGTAAAAGTCATGAGAAAGAAAACAATTTTCTTGTTGGGTTTACATGGAGAACAATTCTTCAATAAAATGTGTCCTATGTCTCCTGGGCATAACATGTTTTAGCATGTTTTCTAACTTGAAGACATATTATTATATGTCTTATATAATGATAATTTAAAAGCAAGATATTTAGTGGATAAAGAAAATGTGGTACAAAATGGAGTTCTATGCAGCAGTAACGAAAGATGACATCTCAAAATGAAGAAATTCAATGAAGAGCGGGTAAATGGCAGGAGTAACTATGACTCTCTTAAGGTAGCCAAATGCCTCGTCATCTAATTAGTGATGTGCATGAATGGATGAACTAGATTCCCACTGTCCCTACCTACTATCCGGGAAACCACAGCCAAGGGAACTGGCTTGGCGGAATCAGCGGGGAAAGAAGACCCTGTTGATCTTGACACTAGTCCTGGCACGGTGAAGAGACATGAAAGGTGTAGAATAAGTGGAAGGCCCCCGGCGCCCCTCCACTTTAAAAAAAAAAAAAAAAAAAAAAAAGATTACATCATGAACTTTGCAGGTAAATGGATGAAATATTATGCTAAGTGAAGATATTATGCTAAGTGAAGTAACGCAGTCCCAGAAAAACAAACAGCAAATGATATCTCTCATTTGTGGATGCTAGCATGAATTCCTTAGTTGTAGGGCAAACTGAACAATGTTAATGTTATATTTATTTTTATCTAAAAGCAACTGTGCTCTGATAATGTGAATCCCTTAAAGGACTCTAGAATTAACCTATCACTTATTTTCAGACTTTGAAATGTTGGCATAGGGATGGAGGCTATGTATGCATATTTCAGAGTAATATAAAATTAAAAAGGAAAATGTGAACTCCAAAATATGATTTGGAATAAACACGCAGTCTGCTTTCTGATGACATAATTTCAGTATAAGTGGTACACACACACACACACACACACACACACACATATATATATATATATATATATGCATATTTTAAAGCAATACAAATTGGAGGGAACAACAACAACAACAAAAGGACTGGGACAAAGAACAGACTGAAAGAGTAAACTTCTCCACAAAACAATAATCCTCTGCATAGGAAAAATTTAAAAAGACTCAGAAAAAGATACAAACAAGTTTGGCAGAATGCATGAACTCAGGTGGGGTGGGGTCCATGGAAAAGGGAAAGAGTCTTAATTGGACTGAGAAATTATGTATGAAATGCACAAAACTTCAACAAAAAATTAAAAATCAAGATATTTAGAATAGCTGTTCAGATTTTTCAACATTGTATTCACAAATTGAGATGATTCCTCCATTCCATTTTCTTAAGAAGTCGTTATTACTATGTCCTCCTGTTTTGCTTCTGTAATTCTCCTTTTTGAGTAAAGTATAGTTTATGAAATATAAAGCAATTTTTGTTTTAAGCCATATGAATTTTAAAACCTCAGAAGCCGGAAAACAACTGGGGAAACTGTTCTTTTCTACTACCTCAATAGTTCAGTTATGTCCATTTACAGTCACTTTTCCTCCTCCCTGATTCAATGAAAAGAACCTATTTTATGTTAATAATAATTTTATCTTTTAAGGTCATGTAAATGGCATCATTATCCTTCTAGAATTTTGTAGTTATTTTCTTTCATTTACACAATACACTTTATAGCTGGAGAGATGGCTCACTATTTAAGAATACTGGCTACTTACAGAGGACCAGGGTTCGGTTACCAGCACCCACATGGGAACTAATAACTGTCTATAACTCCAGTTTCAGAGGACACTGACACTCTCCTCTGATCTCGATGGGCAATGCAGGATGAAGTCCACTTAACACACATGCAGGCAATACACTCATACACATAAAATAAAAATAATAAATGAAATATTTTTAAAAGTAGATAAAACAGGACTGGAAAGATGGCTCAGTGGCTAATGGTACTGTTCTGTCGAGACATGGGTTTAATTCCCAACACCAGGATGGTGGCTAACAACCAGTTATAACTCCAGTTCCAGATCTGATGCTTTTAGTTTACTTATTTATTTATTTGTCTATTTAAGACAGGGTATCCTTGTAGCCCAGTTATTCTAGAACTCACTATGTAGACCAGGCTGTCCTCGAACTGTGCCTCCAAAGTGCTGGGATTAAAGTAAGGTGCCATCATGTCCAGCACAGATGCTCTCTTTTGACCTATTTGGGCATTGCACCATCCAGGTGCAGTTACATTCATGTAGGCAATACATTCATACACACCAAAAAGATCATCTATCATGACCAAGTTGGATTCATACCAGAGATGCAGGGATGGTTCAACATATGTAAATCAATAAATATAATAAAAGACATAAATGGACTGAAAGAAAAATAAAATATAATCATCTCAATTGATGCAGAAAAAGCCTTCTACAAAATCCAGGATTCTTTCATGTTTAAAGTTCTAGAGGGACTAGGATTGAAGAGAACATCCCTTAACATAATCAAAGCCATATACAACAAACCCACAGCCAACATCATCCTAAATGGAGAAAAATTAGAAGCATTCCCCTTAAAGGTAGGAACCCAGCAAGGCTGGCCCTATCACCACTCCTCTTCAATATACTGCTTGAAATGCTTGCTAGTACAATAAGGCAAGAAAGGGAAAGCAAAGGAGTACTAATTGGAAAAGAGGAAGTCAAACTATCCCTTTGGGCAGATGCTATGATATTTTACCTAAGGGATGCTAAAAACTCCACCAGAAAACACCTAGAAACGATTAAAAGTTTCAGAAAAGTGGGAGGATACAAAATTAACCTAGAAAAATCCATAGTCTTTCTTTACACAAACAACAAGCAACTGGAGAATAAATATAAGGAGACATTCCCAATCACAATAGCCTCAAATATAAATAAATAAATAAATAAATAAATAAATAAATAAATAAATAAATAAATTGAAATACCTGGGAATAAACCTAACCAAAGACAGAAAAAAACTCTACAACAAAAAATTTAAAACCCTGAAGAAGGAGATTGAAGACAACATCAAAAGATGCAAAGACCTCCCATGGTCATGAGTTGGAAAAATTAATATGGTAAAAATGTCCATTCTACCTAAACTAATATACACTTTCAATTCAAACCCAATTAAAATCCTCACAGACTTGGAAAGGGAAATCCTTAATTTGTATAGAAAAACAAAAGATTCTGACTAGCTAAAGCAACCTTGAGAGAAAAGTGCAATACAAGGGGGATCACTTTACCAGACTTCAAGGTGTATTACAGGGATACAATCATAAAGACATCATGGGACAGGCACAAAAACAGACCTGTTGACCAATGGAACAAAACTGAAGATTCAAACTTGAGCTCATATAATTTCAGCCACACTATATTCAACAAAGGGGCAAAAAAATGCTCAAGAGAGGAAAGACAGCATCTTCAGCAAATGGTGCTAACAAAACTAGATCAGCATTTGTAGGAGAATAAAATTAAACCCCTGTCTCTCACCCTGTACAAAAACCAACTCCAAGTGGATCAAAAGCTCAATGTGAAACCTAAAACTCTGAAGGTGATAGAAGAAAATGTTGCCAGCAACCTACAAGACATAGGTGTAGGAAAAGACATTCTTTTTTTATTTATTATTTTTTATGTGTATGAGTGTACTGTCTGCACATAGGTTGGTGCACCCGTGTTGGGCTTAGCTGCAGAGATCAGAAGAGGGTATTGGATTCCCCTGGAACTGAAGTTAAAGAGGGTTCTCAGTCGCCATGTGGGTGCTGGGAATAGGGTCCTCTGCAAGAGCAGTCAGTGCTCTTAACCTGTGAGGCATCTCTCCACCCCCAGAAAAGACTTTCTAAATCAGACAGCAGCCTCACAGAAAATTAGATCAACAATTGACAAGTGGGACCTCATCAAACTCTAAAGATTCTGTACAGTGAAAGAAACAATCGAGGAAGTGAAGAGAAAACCCACGGAGTGGGATGATACCTTCACCAGTCATACATCTGACAGTGCATTAACAGCCTCAAAAAACAAAGAAGTAAGAAAACAAATGACCTACTCAAAAGATTAGGTAAAGTGCTGAACAGAGACTTCTCCAGTGAGGAAGTAAAGACCCCTGAGAAACACCTTAAAAAGTTTTCAACATCATTAATAATTAAGGAAATGCAAATTAAAACCACTCTGAGATATTACCTCACTCAGATAAGACTGGTTAAGGTCAAGAAAACAAGACACCAAATGCTGGAGACGTTGTGGGAAAAGGGGAACACTCATCCACTGCTGGTGGAAATGTAAATTCATACAACCACTATGGAAAGCAATCTGGAGAACCCTTAAAAGACTCAAAATGAGCTTACCTCCTTACCCAGACATATCTCTCCTGGGTATGTACCCACAAGAGTCGTACTACCACAAAGATACATGCACATCTGTGTTTACTGCATCTCTCTTCATAGTATTGAAGAACTGGAACGAATCCAAATTCACCTCGTGAAGAGTGGATAACAAAAATGTGTTACATTTCCACAATGGAGTTCTATGCAGCAGTAAAGAAAGATGACACTGGAGGTTTGAACTAGACTCACAGGGCATGGGCAGCTGGTGCAGAGCAGCATTGGTCAGAGGTTTCTGGGAGGTGAGAAGCTGAGTTTTGAACTCAAGTCACAGGGTGCAGGCAGCTGGTGCCAAGTGGCGGTGGCCATGTGGACCAGCAGTTTTGGCCCAGGATCCAAACTTGAGCACGTACAATTTCAGCCACCTCATATTTGACGAGGGGGCCAAAGAGACTCAATGGAGGAAAGACAGTATATTCAGCAAATGGTGTTGGCAAAACTGGATCACTTGTAGAATAATAAAATTAAACCCCTATCTATCTCCCTGTACAAAAATCAATTCCAAGACCTCAATGTGAAACCCACGACTCTGACAGTGGTAGAAGAAAAAGTTGGCAACAATTTACAAGACATGGGCATAGGAAAAGACTTTCTTAATCAGACAGCAGCTGCACAGGCAATAAGGTTAACAAGTCACAAGTGGGATCTTATTAAACTCAAAAGTTTCTGTACAGCAAAAGAAACAATCAGGGAAGTGAACAGAAAAGCCACAGAATGGAAGGAAATCTTCACTGCTGATACATCTGACAGAACATTAATTTGCGGAATATATAAACTACTCATAAAACAAAGAAATAAGGAAACAAATGACTCACTCAAAAGATGGAATAAAGAGATGAACAGAGACTTCACAAGTGACGAAATAGAGATGGCTGATAAACATCTTAAAAAGTGTTCAGTATTGCTAATAATTAAGGAAATGAAAATTAAAACTACTTTAAGTTATTACCTCATCCAAATAAGGCTAGCAAGGATCAAGAAAACCAATGATACTAAATGCTGGAGAGGGTGTGGAGAAAGGGCAACACTCATCCACTGCTGGTGGGAATGAAAACTTGTACAACCACTATTGAAAGCAGTATGAAGAACCCTTAAAAGACTCAAAATGGGGGCTGGAGAGATGGCCTAGCGGTTGGGAGCACCGACCGCCCTTGCAGAGGACCCAGATTCGATCCCCAGCACCCACATGGCGGCGGAGAACCGTCTGAAACTCCAATTCCAGGAGAACTTCAGTTCCAGGGGAATCTGACACCCTCTTCTGACCTCCGCGGCATTGCATGACACGGGTGCACAAACCTGCATGCAGACAGTACATTCATACACATACAGAAATAAATAAAATATTTTAAAAAAAGACTCAAAATGAGCATACCACCTGACCCAGCCATACCACTTCTGGGAATATATCCAACATACTCTTCCTACCACAGAGACACATGTACAGCCATGTTTATTGCAGCTCTCTTCACAATAGCAAAGAGCTGGAACCAAACCAAGTACCCCTCAACTGACAAATGGATAGAGAAAATGTGGTACATCTACACAATGGAGTTCTATGCAGCAGTAAAGAAAGATGACATTGGGGGCTGGAGAGATGGCCTAGTGGTTAAGAGCACCGAATGCTCTTACAGAGGACCTGGGTTCGATCCCCAGCACCTACATGGCGGCTGAGAACCATCTGTAACTCCAATTCCAGTAGAACTCCAGTTCCAGGGGAATCAGATGCCTTCTTCTGACCTCGGCAGCATTGCACAACACGGGTGCACAAACCTACATGCAGACAATACATTCATACACATAAATAAATGAAATGAAATAAAATAAAATAAAGAAGTCTTAAAAAATTATCAAAAAAAGAAAGATGACATCATGAAATTTGCAGATAAATGGATGGAACTAGAAGATTTTATGCTAAGTGAAGTAACACAACACCCCCCCCAAAAAAGACAAATGGTATCCCTCATCTGTGGATGGTACTATCAAGTACCTAGTTATAAGACAAACTGAACAATGTTAATGTTATATTCCTCATGATCTAAAGATAATTGTGCTCTTCCATTGGAATCCCTAAACAGGTTTTAGAGATGGCCTAACATTTATTTTCAGTCCAGTCCATGATTTTCAGTACATGATGGAGCGTATGTGTGCATTTTTTTGAATAATATGGGCTTAAAATAGAAAAATGCGAATCAACAAATATGATATGGAAATCACAGTTTGTTTCCAAAGGATACAATTTTAATATAGGTACAATATAATAGGCTTGTGCAACTTAGCCTTTCGGGGTGCTTAATGACCATACTTAATGCCCATACCAATTTGGCTGTGGGACCTAAGAGATAACTTTGTTCCTTGCCCTAGGATGTCAACTAAGTCTTGGGGGATTATGCATGGGGGCATTTCTTGAAATGTCCTGTAAATGTGGGTTGCCAGTCTTCCTGTTCAGGGAGATCTTAGAGAGCCACTAATGGGACTTCAGCCAGTATCCAGTCTTTAAAGAGGAAAGTCTGCTTATGCTTCAGAAAAGGAAGCCTGGTCTAGCAAGACCTGATTTTGTCCTTGAGTGGATGGAAATGGTAAATGAAAAGCTGAAAGGAACAAGGCTGTCCCACCCTCCTCCTACCCCCTGAAAAAACTCCTAGAGACCCCTGAGGACCAGGTCCTCAACTGACCTTGAGAAAACAAAACCCTTGGTTAATCTGGGCTAACTGTGTGGTCTTAAGCATGCAAAAGGAAGATACAAACAGAGAAATAATCAGTAAGACTAGAGAAACTATACTGCAGACATAGAACTTGAGATCTTAGTAAAGAGACAAAAAGAAAAAAAGAGAGAGTACTGTTGTTTGGCCTGTCTTCAATTCTTACTGGCAAATGCATCAACTCTGTGGCTGCCACCACTTTTGGTACTCCTCAAAGACATGAGACAGCTTTTTAACCTTCCAGTATGGACTGAAGACTCATGTCTCTCCAAGAATCCTCCAAACCTTCAATGCCAGATGGGGACTACTGAGATACCCAGCTTGTGGACTAAACAGCTAAGGGGATGTCAGCCTCGTTAGAATATAGATTGCCATTGTTGTACTACCTGGGCTGTATCATGCAGGCCAGTACAGGGGTATCAAGATAGGATGTGTGCTTATTGGACTTCATTTGGGGCACCATGGGAGGGAAAGACCCCCATGTGAAGCAAAAGTGCAGGATTGATAGTTGTTTGGGATTGCCAGGGAGGAACTTTGAAGCACTTCCTTAAGGAAAACAACATCTTTTAGGAAAAAAAAGTCCTACAATTTAAGTTTATATATAATATATAAATGTGTATATATATATATATATATATATATATATATATATATATGTGTGTGTGTGTGTGTGTGTGTGTGTATACATGTTTATATACTGTAGCAATACAAGTTGGAGAGAACAAGAAGAAAAGAACTGAAAAAAATTCTCTGGAAACACTCAGAAAAAGATACAGAACATGTATGACAGAGAGAGTGCAGGGACTCGGGGTGGGGGTCATGGAAAGGGAAGCAATTATAGATTCAATTGAGAAATGATATATGACCTATGGAAAAAGTTTAATAATAATTTAAAAATTATATTAAATATAGGAAGAAAAAAAAAGAAAGAGTACATCATGAGCATTGAAGATAAATAGATAGAATTTGAAGACCTTATGCTAAGTGAAGTAACTCCATCCCAGAAAAAAAGCAAATGGCAAATAGTATCCCTCATTTGAGGATGCTAGCACCGAATCTCTAGTTGAAAGGCAATCTGAGTCGGGCGTGGTGGCGTACGCCTTTAATCCTAGCACTTGGGAGGCAGAGGCAGGTGGATCTTTGTGAGTTCAACGCCAGCCTGGTCTACAGAGTGAATTCCAGGACAGCTGGGGCTACAGGAAGACCCTGTCTCAAAAAGACCGACAAAACAAAACAAAACAAAACAAAATGAAAGGCAATCTGAGCAATGGTATTGTTATATTTCTTTTCATCTGAAAGTAACTGTGTTGTTACAATGTGAGTCCCTCAACAGGCTCTGGAATTAACTTGCCACTTTTTTTCAGACATTGTAATTATGGTATATGGGTGGAAGGTATGTACTCATATTTTAGAGTAATATAAAATTAAAGGGAAAAATGTGAATTCCTAAACATATTTTGGAATTAACATACAGTTTATTTTCTGAAGTTATAATTTTGATACATATGTGATGTTTATAGGGGCATATTTTGGAGCAATACAAATGGGAGGGAACAACAACAACATAAGGACTGGGTCAAAGAACTGACTGAAACTGTTAAATTCTGCCCCAAACAATAAACCTTTACAGAGAAAAACTTTAAAAAGACTAAGGAAAAGAAGTGAGATAGGTATGGCAGAGTGCATGAACCGGGGCAGGGCTGTGAGCATGGGAAATGGGACTGTGTCTAAATAAAAATAAAAGAAAAAGAAAACTCCAGTGTTTACATGTCAAAAGTAATCAAAATGTAAAATATTAAAAATAAATAAATAAAAGCAAATTACACCTTATTATCAAGTATACTGTTTCCTCCTGGTTTATTATTTTTAATCTTTGTGTCATTCTATTGTATAATTATACCAAATTTGAAAAATAGGGTTTATTTTTCACTCTCTTATTGGATTTCATATTCAAATATCTATAAATAATCTTTTAGTGCAAACTTAAGCTTGCGTAGAAAATATGTGGCAATAAGGATATAATTACACTGTGACAAAAAGCATACTTTTTATCAATTTTCCAAAGTATTATACTATTAGTGATGTCTAAGAATTAAAATTATTACATGTCATCATTTTGCTGTCAATATGTTTACCTGCTAATATTCACTTATTGTTTTATTTTTAATTTATATTTTATTTAATACTTCATTTTGAGCATGTTTTCACAAACTCAGTTTGCAACTTGCATTTTCCCATTGTTAATATGTTCAAATATTTTTCCTTGTTGATAAATTTAATATTAATTTACTATTACCAAATTTGTGAGTATTTTTCATACTCTTGACACCAATATTCTATAAGATCTAATTTGCAAATCATTCCTCTCGGGTTCTAGCTTTTCTTATTCTTAGAGTCTTTTCCAGAGCTTTAATTTTGACAATGTCTAATGTATACTTTTTTAAAATTTAATGAATTTTTCTAGTTGTATCTTAGAAACATGTTTGTATTTCAAAATTATTGAGATTTCCTCATGTATTTCATTCTGGTATATTACAATTTTTTAGACATTTAACTTAGTATCTAATTTTGAATGAACTTTGCATGAAATTTGGCACAGGTCAAATGTCCTTTTACATAAATGCTTCTGTTTAGTTGACCAATTGTACTTTTTGTGGTGGATATTGGGTAGTTCTTAAAAAATCAATTTAGTATTTTTTTCTGTTTCTGATTCATGATTCATTCTGTTCCATGTAACTATTTGAATATCTCTTTTGTAATATCATCCTAAATAATTCTCAAGTAATCATTATTATACCTATATAGCAGTCAAGATGTTAGGATTAAATTTGGGTACTATTAATAATTACAAATAGTTACAGTGGAAAGCAAGTTTGTCTCAGTAACTCAGGAAATTCTAAATTTCTGTCACGGATATCTAAATGTTGGTGTTTGGGGATTTGGCTCTAGGGTCCTGGTTCATGAAATTCTCACCCATGATCAGAAGCATTTTATTCTAATACAGAAGTATGTCATAAATGGGATTTTACCTTGGCTCTGAGAGGCACATGAAGGGGACTTTTAATGTCAGAAATCTAAAGGAGCTGTGTGTCAGCTACTACCAATAGCATGGGAATTGGACTCAGAAGGTGGGGAATGACTCTAAAAAAGAAGTGAGATAGGGATTATGAAAAATATGCACAGTTTTGTGTCTGCTATGTCCATGGTATTCAGTGTGAAGTTCCAAGATATAGTATATGTGTTAATATACATCTGAATGTTTTGTTGTTTGTATTTCATTTATTTACTTTAGATTTGGGGGACATAGTATATCTATGTAGATCATGCTGCCTACACATCACTATGTCAACCAACCTGGCATCTAACTCACAGTAATCTTATTGTATCATACTTCAGTTGCAGGGATTACAGGCATGATCCCACATGCCCCAAAGGAAACTATTTTATTTAACATTTTGTGGTTAAAAAATCACATTCAGGATTTAAAACTGAATTCCACATTTGGAAATTTTGTAGTTTTAAATCTGGAGTTTTGTAATAGTTATCACTGTACCTTCCTCTATGTAAAGTTTTTAAATAAGTATGAGATACTATACAAGAACTAATACTTATGTTATCTAATATAAAATGTGTTATTTTTCTTAAGGTCTTTAGTCTGAAAGAAAAACTCTCCTTCTTTACACATAAATCTGCTCATAAAGTTGAGCCTTTCCGCTTTAATTTCAAGTATTTCCATCATTAGGATATTCATCTTTTCTGTGCGGCCCAAATCTTGGAAAATCATAACTTAAAGGGAGTTCTGTCTTTAAAACAAGAAAATGTGGATTAGAACTTTTACTAATACCTTAGTGCAATAGTACCCTTTATTCGGTTAATTATTATCATTCTTGGGGCTGGAGAGATAGCCTCAGGTTAAGAGCACCGACTGCTCTTGCAGAGGACCCAGGTTCAATCCCCAGCACCCACATGGCGGCTAAGAACCGTCTGTAACTCCAATTCTAGGAGAACTCCAGTTCCAGGGGAATCTCAAGACCCTCTTCTGACCTCCGCAGCATTGCACGACATGGGTGCACAAAACGACATGCAGACAGTACATTCATACACATACAAAAATAAATAAAATAAAAAAAATTATTATCATTGTTAATATTTTTGTTTGTTTTGTTGTTTTGTCTCTTAATTTTTCTATTAAGCTTTTGTATATGTCATACAGTATTTCTTAATGAAAGTTAGACCACAAATATTAATAATAAAGCAAACAAAGCATATTAATATATACCATCAGTTAATAATGATAGCAGTTTGATTAATATTTCAGAGAAACTTTTTTTCAAGTACTTGAATTTTCTCTCTAACAGAGGTGTTCTTAGAAATTTTATATGGGTTTCAGCTAAAATGTACACAGTGGCTGGGCATGTAGGCACATGCCTTTACCCCAGAACTCTGGAGGCAGAGGATGGGGATCTTTGAGACTGAGTCCAGCTCTTTCTACATATAGAGTTTCTGGCCATCTGGGACTACAGGGAGACCCCATCTCAAAAGAAAATATATACTTAAATAGAAAAACTATATAGTATCTACTTTGTTTAAAACACAATCTAATTTTATTTTTATTTCATTTATATAAATTATAAAATTTATCTATGTTTGTTTTACTTTACATGTGAGTGTATGTATGCCTGCACGTATGTAAATACTCCATGCATATTCGATGACCACATAGACCACAAAAAGGTCACCAATAATTTGGAACATTCAGTGTTTTTAACTACCAAGTCATCTTTCCAGGCCCACCTATTAGTGTTTTTATGCTGTAATTCTTTAATTCATCTTTCATTAGCTAAAAATGAGATAAATAAAATAGTTCTAAAAGAAAGTTGAACTATTTTTTTCTTATAATTTACATATATATATATATATATATATATATATCANTATCACTTGAATTGGAGGACTTTTTTTTTTCCTAAAAGATGTCATGTTTTCCTTAAGTAAGTGCTTGAAGGTTCCTCCTTGGCAATCCCAAACAACCATCAATCCTGCACTTTTGCTCCACATTGGGGCCTTTCCCTCCTTATAGTCCCCCAAATGAAGTCCAGTAAGCATGAATCCTGTCTTGATACACCTGTACTGGCCTCCATGATACAGCCCAGGTAGTCCAACAATGGCAGTCTATATTCTGACTAGGCTGAAATCCCCTTAGCTGTTTAGTCCACAAGCTGGGTATCTCAGTAGTCCCCATCTGGCATTGAAGGTTTGGAGGATTCTTGGAGAGACATGAGTCCCCAGTCCATTTTGGAAGGTTAAAAAGCTGTGTCTCATGTCTTTGAGGAGTGCCAAAAGTGGTGGCAGCCACAGAGTTGATTCACTTGCCAGTAGAAGAACTGAAGACAGACCAAACAACAATACTCTCTCTTTTTTTTTTTCTTTTTTCTCTTTAATAAGATCTCAAGTTTTATGTCTACAGTACAGTTTCTCTGGTATTACTGATTATTTACTTCATGTTGTACTTTCCTTTTGGATGCTTACAGCCACACAGTTAGCCCAGATTAACCAAGGTTTTTGTTTTCTCAAGGTCATTTGAGGATCTGGTCCTCATGGGTCTCTCAGGGTTTTTTGGGGGGGAGGAGAGTAGGAGAGCCTTGCTCCTTTCAGCTTTTCATTTACCAGTTCCATCCACTCGAGGACAAAATCAGGCCTTGCTAGACCAGGCTTCTTTTTCTGAAGCATGAGCAGACTTTCCTTTCCTCTTTATAGATTGGACACTGGCTGAAGTCCCATTAGTGGCTCTCCAAGATCTCCCTGAACAGGAAGAGTGGTGACCCACATTTTTAACAGTAGTTCTCTCTCGCTCGCTCGCTCGCTTGCTCTCTGTAATACAAGATTTCCTGGAATGTTGGTAAATGTCTTTTTATTCATATTTGTCTGTTATTAACATGTCTATATAAAATTAAAATCAGAGGACTCAAATCAACATTGTGTCATTGGCGTTTTTCACTATCTGTTATTTCAAAAGCTGTAACTTTATTACCATGAATAGGAGGAAAAATAATAATGAGAAAGCAAGAGAAATAAATGGGACTGTAAAGTAACTGTGTCTTATGGTAAAATAGTTCATCATCACCACTGGGCTTAAGGGGTAAATGGACACAGGAGAAAATATTTATCAGAAAATGCCAGATCTGGGTCACTTTGGGATGGCTACCTTGAAGTTATTTTTTGTTTTTGTTTTTATATATTTAGTTGGAAAAAATTATAGATAGGTACTTTATAGAAGGATGATTTCCACATCATTTCCAGTCTGTGATTCTACATTCCTGTATGGTTTCTGTCTTTTCTATCCAACCAACTGGATCACACTACTGATCTTATGTTTCATCCCTTTAATCTCAGCACCAGGGAGGCAGAGGCAGCCAGACCTCTGTGAGTTCAAGGCCAATCTGATCTACATAGTGAGTTCCAGGACAGCTGGGTCTACAGGGAGACTCTATCTTAAAAAGTCCAAAAAAAAAAAAAAAAA
>VZQC01005265.1:221524-287479 GCA_009823505.1 Rhizomys pruinosus
GCTTCTGAACACATAGATACATAGAGATAGCTCTGTATACTGATATAAATTGATAGCAAACAGGCTGGATCTAGGTCTAAAGATTATCTGAGTACATTAGGAAAACACATACTGTAGCACATGCCAATAAAGCATGTGAGAAAAAAAATGAGCAAGGTAATATCTGTGAATTACTTTTTCTTATTGGGTTGGTGAAGCCAGTAAATGACTAGGAAAAGTGGAAACTGAACATTATTAGTGGACAGCCTTTTACTTAAAAAAAAAAGGACATGGTGTTGCACATGCTCTCCACGTCTTGTATTTGTAGTAGGCAGTTATGATACCTCTGATAAAGAGATCGATTCCTTTTTATTAAACAACAAAGCGCAGCCATTTGCTGAGTTCTTCCTATTTTTCCATTGGCATTTTCTACCACGGTCTTTCTCCATTCTCTGTTTCCCTTTCTTCCTCTGAGTCTTGATAACAGAAGAAAAAAACCCATGGATATAAATTTAGAAAGAAAATGAGTTCAGTGTGGAGAATCTGAGTGCTAAGAGTTGGAAAGAAGGATGCGGTTGGCCAATGGCTCCTTTTGGCAGACATGTGTGGAGACCTGGCCACACTCCTCCTCAGCCTCGGGGATAGTGTGCTCACCTGGCGGACACACTGCTTGTAGAGTAGCTAATCACCTGCCTGTGGGCTGCCTCCAAGTCTGTAAATACAGGGCAGGAGATTCTGGGTGGAGAAAATACAAGTGGGGCAGTTTGTTCAACATCTGCTGTACATTGTGGTGAGAGGCACGCACAGGCTGGGCTTTATCGACAACTCATTTTGTCATGAGGACTAAGGTAAATGAGTCAATTGTGCTTGGTCATTTTGTATAATCATCAGGTTGTGCATTATATAACTGACCCACTGTGGGTCCTGAACAGAGCCTGCCTTGTTTTCAGATATATATCTGCAGTGCTGAAAATATCCATCAATTATGTAGAATTGATTTTGATGGGTGAGATTATGAGTGTGATCAAGCATAGACTGTGAATTCACTGACCTCTGACCTGTAGTGTCTTGTCAGTTAAATTGACACCAGTTACAGCCTCTCACATTGTAGTCTTCCAGAAAAGTCAAATAAACTCCATAAAAATAGAACAGGCTAAGATCCAGCAATACAAGGATGTGACAACACAACTTCATATCTTCTGAAGGACAAATCACTAGATAGATTTTACTTGACACAATTATAACAGCATAGTTGCCTTCAGATAAAAATAAATATAACATTAACTTGCTCAATGTCAAACCTGAAACCCTGAAAATGATAGAAGAAAATGTTGGTAGTAACCAAAAGACATAGGCGAAGGAAGTAGCTACTACAAGACAAATGTGCTACTTAACCCTATAATAACTTATGAAATTATGGGCCTGGAGACATGGCTCAGTATTTAAGAGCATCAATTGCTCCTACAGAGGACCCAAGGTCAATTACCAACATGCACATGGAGGCAAACAACTGTCCGTAACTCCAGTTCCAGGGAATCTGATGCCTTCTTCTGACTCTGTGGACATTGCACAACACAGTTGCAGTTAAACTCCTACAAGTAATATTTTCATACATATTAAATAAAAATAATAATTAAAATAAAAAGAATGTATAAAATTAAATGTCAATGTTTCATTATTGAATTTCTGGAAGTGCATCAGCACACATGATTCACGATGAATGTATAAAAGCATAAACATTCTTTAAAGAGAAATTAATTTCTTTTTATTTTTACTATAGTGCAAATTTTGAGCAAGCATACAAAACATTACAATCATAACTTTCAATGCTAGCTGAAACAATTCACTAAATGCTCAATAATATATAGAATAAAATGTTAAGTTAAAAAGAAAAGTTCTTCGAATTTTACCAAACTTTGTAGAGTGTTTAGCTATCTTTTCCAATTATAGGTGATTTTAAGGATGCATTTATAGAGGCAGAGTAGGAAAATGCACAGAAATTTCATCTCCTAGTTAATCATGGTAACACTATAAAATAGAAATTACAAACTTCCAAGCCAGTGAATACATTTTAATAGAAACAAAGGAAGAATACAATTTGAGAAAACCTGATCTCAACATATCTTCAAATTCAAAATACAGAAAAATACTTCCTTTCTACTTAATCCTGAAAGATCGGGATACATATTGTTATATCAATATATAATTTGTTTAATATAATTTTTATTGAGCTATTAAATTTTCATTCTACACAATTTGATGCTATTGAAATCCCCTCCTCTCTCCACTCTTCCTCTTATTACTCACCATCCAACTGAATGTTGGTTAAATAAACCAAAATGATATGCATCCTCACAATGCTTACTGAACTTTGCTTCTCATTTTAGGTATGTAGGACTGGAGTAATGGATTTCACCTTCTTGTGGATAAGGACAATGGGTAATTTAAACAATGCAGAAAAATTGTCATTTATAAGTTGTTTGAAGATATAAAAATATTACTTGATCAAAACATGAATGTTTTGATAAAATTGCAGATGTTTAGGAAATGACCACCCTCTCCTCTGAGAAAAACAGGAATGTGTCTACTCCAAAGTTGTTCTTGTGCTTCAAGGAGATTAAATGACCACAGTTCGTTATAGTTACTTAGTTATGTAATTAGTTATAATCTGTCCAACTCAGTGTTGACAGAGTGAACAAAAACTTTGAGACTCTAAGAAATGATTGATAATCATGCTATTTCAGCACACTTGATTATGTGATTTGTTTTGGTTTCCATTGAATAACTGACATAACTTCTTGTTCCCTTTTGCTCTGGTTAGCTTTTTCTGTCCTTTTACAGCCTAATTTCACCTGGAAAGGGAGTCTCAACTTCAGGATTCCCCAGATCAGACTGGCTTCAAGGCCTGCCTGTGGGAAATCATCTTTATTAATTGAGGTAAAGAAACCAAGCCCACTATAGGAAGTATCACTGAGGGCAAGTGGTCCTGTGCAGCTGAAGAAGGCTAGCTAAGCATGGGCCTCCCAGCAAACCAGCAAGCAGCATGAGTTATCTATGGATTCTGCCTGAAATTCTTACTTGCATTCTTGTCTTGACTCACCTCAATGATGGGTTGTAAACTGTAAGCTGAAAGGAATCATTACCTTCTGAGGTAGTTTTGGTCAGGTCTTAGAATAAAACAAGAATAATTTGCTTGGTAATATTGTGTTAGTAGTGCTATATTTATGTAGCTATAAAACTATATATATATATATATATATATATAATGTTTGAAAGGTTTTGCACATCAGTATTTTTCAGTAAGTGTAGCCACTAGAATCAAAACCAGCCCTTTGAAGATTAACATTAAACATAAATGTTCAAACAGGAATAGTGGAATAAACCTGTGTTTCTAGCCTTCAAGAGATTGAAACAAAAATATTACAAGTTCAAAACCAACCTGGACTGAATAGCAAGATCCTTTCAAAAACTAATCTTATAAATCATACTTAAAAGCATAATTCTGAAATAATTCTTGCTTAAGATACTGTAAAATTATAACGTGAAGATATAACTGATTTTTGTTATTTAATTTTATTTCTGAATGTGTAGGAATGTACTGTCTGCATGCAAGCCTAAGCACCCGTGTCGGGCAATGGCCGCGGAGGTTCGAACGAGGGCGTCGGATTCCCCTGGAACGGGAGTTTTTTTTTTTTTTTTTTTTTTTTTTTTTTCTTTTTCTCGGCCGCCATGTGGGTGCTGGGGATCGAACCCGGGTCCTCCGCAAGAGCAGTCGGCACTCCCAACGCTAGGCCATCTCTCCAGCCCGTAACTGATTTTTTAAATTTACAGGTTTTAAAATCACTAATCTTCTCCTATGTTTATATTTTTTATAGTTTCTTTTCCTAGGTGGCTGGAGGATAGTTGCTCTTCTCCTGCCCTTTGAATTGCTTCAAGCATTTTCTGACAGTTTGGTTTTCCGGACATGTATTCTATCATCTTTTTTTGTCTTGGAAGATTCTGTCTGTCTCCTTCAACGGTAATTGACATTTTTGCTTGGCAAAGTATCTGGGTTGGCCATCCATATCCTTTAACACTGGGAAGCCTTTGCCTCCATGTTCTTCGCTGCTTTCATGGTTGCCGGCGAGAAGTCAGTGTATTATTCGATGGGTTTTCCTTTGTATGTGACTGGTTTTTCTTTTGTGGCCTTCAGAATTTATTTTTTGGGCATCTAGCATTTGACTATGAGGTGGTGTGGGGTGAGTTTCTTTTCTGATCTGTCTATTTGGAGTCCCTATGTACTTCTTGTATTTGAATGGTTTGGTCTCTTTTAGTTGGGGTAAGTTTTCATCTAGTAGTCTGTCAAAGATCTGTTCAATACTATTCTCTTGAGATTCTTCTCCTTCCTCTATTCCCATGATGCAGAGGTTTGATCTTTTCATAGTGTCCCATATTTCCTGGTTGTTCCAGTTTTGTGTATTTTTAAATTTTTCATAATCTTTATTTGAGTTTTTTAGTTGCTCTGTGTTATCTTCCAGTTCTGATATGAAGGATGCTTTTACTCACAAATTATCACTTATTGTTAAAAAAAAATGAAAAAACAAAACAAAAAAGCAGAGAAAGATGCAGAAAACTTATGGCATAATGCATGATCTGGGATGGATAGGGGTGGGGTGGGGGAAGGGAAGGGGATATATGCCTGAACTGAATTGGAAAATGTTGTATGAAACACACAAAGCATCAATAAAAAAAAATAAAAAATAAAATAAAATCACTAATCCTTTCATGTAATAATAGAATGAAAGAATCATGAAGAAAATTTAATCATTCCAGGGCTATCTAACATGAACAGAATGCAAAAGGTGTGAATGGTAAAGTTCGTAATCTAAAAGCCTACAGACGCAGACTCTATGAAGCCATGAAAACCTTCAGGTTAAAAGTGTTTTATGATAATGTTTAATTTAACTAACTCATATTAAGTGAAACTCAGTTCATTTTCAAGCAGTGAAGGAGAATCTATTTGCATCTTTCTCAAATCTACTGTGTACAATTAAATAACAAGCAAACACAGCACAATACAGAAGCTTCCAAATTTGCATGCACTTGTTTTTTCCAGGAACTTTGAACGGTGTGTTGCCTACCATAGGGCATCTATCATTTTTAACTGATCTTATATATCTGAAATGCCATTTAGAAAACTTTCGTCTTCAGTATATGTGTGATTATAAAATTGTCTTGCTGAAATGTAGTTGAACAACATAATTCAAACAGGGAAAACCCTTATACATCCTTAGTGGACGTGATAAAAGAAAATATTACTTTGAAGCAGTTATCGATTCCTAAGAATTAATTTTAAGAAGAGTTAACATACTGTCATAAAGATAGACAGCAGCTCTTTGCAATCGAATTGTACAATTTTCCCAGGGCTATTATTATCAGAGTTTAACTGTTTGCATAAAATGTGTTTTATATAACTAATATGTTGTTAAATGCACCAACTTCTGGAATAATATCTTCAAAAACCTATATTTTAATAAGTATTGGACTCCAGTGTTTTGATATTTCACCTGGAAGATTAAAAATACCTTTCAAGATACTTAATTAAAATCGTTCCAGCTTTTCTGGCATAGTTAGTTAATTCAACTATTTATCTCAAGTTTGCAAAACATATAAAAATGGCATGTTGATCTGGCAAGTATTTCAGTGGCTATTTTATTTTAGCTCAATTTTCTGAGGCATCAAAATAAGAAGACTATGTGGTACACATGAGGAATCCAGCATATACTTATGATCAAAATTAACAGAATATGGTATCTTTGTTACATATTCCAAAGTAAAGCAAGCAGAATTACATGACACATCTAAGATGCAGCAATCTTATCAGAACTACTCAGGTCCTCACTGAAATGCCCACCAGCTGGAGGCAGCACATATGGAATGAAACCATGCCATATGCACAAACACAAACAACTCTTTCCTTATTTTTCAGATTATTTTGAGACCTCTAGACACTGCCTGCTTTCTTTAATCTGCCTGCTCACCATATGTAATTCTGAATAGATTTCTGAGTGTTTAATCAGTGAAGGAGAATTTTGTAACAAATTCTAAGGCAGTCATATATTCTTACTGTTCCTGACTAAAGCCAACCCTTAGTCCTGCTGGAGGCCATATAAAAATTTAAAGAACCCTGATGCATTATTATCTACTGGATAGTGTTATTTAATATGAAACAGAGAATACTGGGTCAATGACAATAAAAATTTTACATGAGCATTAAAAAATAAAGACTTTTTATCATTTAAAGGGAAATATAACATATGTTTCCACAATTTGCTCATTTGGCATTTATTATGAAAATGCTAGGACTCACTACAGCATAATTTGTGCATAAATTAGCACAATTGTGAGAAGAAACAAAGTATGGAGTACAAATAACAAAATTTGGAGATAATATACATGCTAGGCATGTTGGCATGGTGAAGGGTTATAGTAAAGAGTGGAACAACTAACTAAAAGTGCCAAAACCTGTTTGAAGAGGGGACTTAGTGCTCAAAATTAAGATTTTTATCTTTAAATATTTATCCACACTCTTAGAAGCTTGCCCTTTGTTTCTTTGCCTAAACTTATGCAAGTTAGACTTCACTATTTCTTTTTGGAAGGCAGCTGAAACATATGCATGAATATGCAGTCGGGTTATCCTGGTGTCAGCCAAAGACTGAGTGTCTTACAAATATTTGTCATTTGTTCATTTCAAAGAACTATGTTAAATTGAAATGATGGAGACTTGTCTATGTTAGGAAGGCAAGATATATGGATTAAAATGATAAGTTCTGTAATGGAAATTCAACTGTAGACAAGAAGGCAGCAAAAAGTTAGTTCTATCAGCAAAACAAAATTTTTCAAGATAGTGTTCATTAAAACAATGGAAAATATTTCAGAGTTTCAGACATTTTTATTTATTCTTGTATGTGTATGAATGTACTGTTTGCTTGTAGGTTTGTGCACCCTTGTCATGCAATGCCGCAGAGGTCAGAAGAGGGTGTCAGATTCCACTGGAACTGGAGTTAAAGATGGTTCTCAGCCACCACGTGGGTGCTGGGGATCGAACCCGGGTCCTCTGCAAGAGCAGTTGGTGTTCTTAACTGCTAGGCCATCTCTCCAGCTCCAGAGTTTCAGGTTCATTTTTATAATTTTTTAAATATTTTTTTTAATTTTTTTTAAATTTTATTTATTTTGGTATGTGTATGAATGTACTGTCTGCACGTAGGTTTGTGCACCCATGTCGTGCAATGCCACGGAGGTCAGAAGATGGTGTCGGATTCCCCTGGAACTGGAGTTAAAGACGGTTCTTGGCCGCCATGTGGGTGCTGGGGATCGAACCCGGGTCCTCTGCAAGAGCAGTCGGTGCTCTTAACCGCTAGGCTATCTCTCCAGCCCGAGTTTCAGATTTTATATTGAGGTCTTTGATACACTTGGAGTTGACTTTTGTGCAGGGAGAAAGACAAGGCTCCAATTTCATTCTTCTACAGGTAGTGATTCAGTTGTGCCAGCACCATTTGTTTGAGATGGTTTTTCCCCCATTGTGTATTCTTGGCACTTTTGTCAACTTCCAGGTGGGTGAAATTGTATGTACTAGTTCATGTTTGGGTCTTCCATTCTGTTCCATTTATCTACTTGTCTATTTTTGTGCCAGTACTATTATGTTTTTATAACTATAGCTCTGTAATATAACCTGAGATCTGTTATGGTGTTGCTCCCTGCATTGTTCTTTTTGCTCAAGTTTCTTTTGACTATTCAGGGTGTTTTGTTATTCCATATGAATTTTTGAATTACTTTTCCTAGCTCTGTGAAGAATGTTGCATTCTGATTGTCACTGCATTGAATCTACAGATTATTTTTGGTAAGATGGTCATTTTTATAATATTGATTCTACCAATCCATAGTAGAGACACTTACTTTTCTATAAAATAAACCAGAGTCATAAATTATATGGTATATTATGTTTTGACAAGAATGTTTATTTCAGCTCTCTTCACAATAGCAAGGAGCTGGAACCAACCCAAATGCCCCTCAACTGACGAGTGGATAGAGAAAATGTGGTACATCTACACAATGGAGTTCTATGCAGCAGTAAAGAAAGATGACATCGTGAGCTTTGCCGGAAAATGGCTGGAGCTAGAGGATATCATGCTGAGTGAAGTAACACAGTCCCAGAAAAAGAAACGAAGAATGGTATCCCTCATCTGTGGATGCTAGTGCCAATTACCTAGTTGTAAGTATTTCTTGTGCACAGCCCCTTGAGCTTTTGTTCAAGCAGTTGGGAGTGATACATATTGGAAACAACAACAACAACAAAAAGGACTGCATCAAAGAACTGACTGAAACAGTACACTTCTGCTCCAAACAGTAAACTTCCACATGGAGAATATTGAGAAAGACTGAGTAAGAGATGAAAAGCATGTTTGGATGCATGCATGAGCTCTGGTGGGGTGGGGGGATAGGGTGGGGGACAGGGGTCTAGATTTGATTAAAAAAACATATAAATAAAAAGGAATAAATTTTCATTACATTTTGTTTGCTAAACTAAACTTTCTCATAGTTGTACTTCTGTCTTGCTCTTCCAAGCCTTATATTGCAATAAGATCTCCAATATTTCTGTTAAGATTTTTCTGAAAACATTAGGTACTCTTGAACCTGAGAAATGGCCCTCAAAACCTATCTTTCTTGATGGACAAACCAGAGAATGGATCATTCTAGAAATTAAGGATGAGTGTCTAGATGATGACTATTTGATTCTTCTTTGTGGGAATTAATTTCACAGCTAGGCTTAATGGGCAATGTGAGGAGAAAGCTGAAATTCGGCTAGCAAAACGGGTCCATGGAAAAACAAAGGGAAGTCAGAGCTAAGAGGAATTCTGGTATTTTAAAGTAGTTTACTAAGGCCAACTGTAGCATAAGGAAATGCTGATTGTTCCCAAAAGAGGAAAAGCATGTCATTTTTTTTTTTTTTTTTGTAATGAAAGTTTCCAACTTTTCCTTTCTTCTAGAATTCACCTCATGGAAATGCTTGTAGGGAATGCCATTAGTGCATAGGAAGCAGTTTTCTGTTTAGAAACCCTCTACAGCAGCACCATTGTGTGCCAGCAGAAATGAACAGCCCATGCAAGATTAATTTTTAGAAACTTGCTAATGTAAGAAATTAGAGTAAAAGAAAATTGCATGTGATTCAAACTCATTTGCCAATATGGAAATGGCCCCAAAAGGCGCCAATATCAGAAACATAAGCCTTGTACAACGTAAATACACCTTACATATAAAGAAACAGATTAATATAAAGGAGAAAAAAGGAAAATAATAAAGTCTCAAGTGTATTTGGAAAGAATGAAGCTTTGAAGGATAATGGGCAAAATCGCACATATGGACGTATCTACTAGATTTTTCCAAATGTTCCCAAGAAAATATGTTATAAAAAATCATTATGGGTTTTGGGTCTCAGTTCTGTCCCAACTTCCTAGTTCTCTCTGAAACTCTGGAGCATTTTTCTCTTCCTTAATAAACTGTCTCTATTTCTTTTACTAAAAGACTGAAAAAGCTCAGTGTCTGCATATATAGCACAGTGTTAAAGAACACATCCTTCCCAGGCATGGTGGTGTCCCATGCCATTAATCCCAGAACTTGGGAGGCAGAGGCAGGTGGAGTTCAAGGCCAACTTGATCTACATAGCAAGTCCAGGCCAGCTGGGGCTACAGGGTGACCTTGTCTAAAAAAAAGGATAAAAAAAATAATAAAAAATAAAAAGAGCACATACTTCTCCTCTAGAGGACCTGAGTTTGGTTCCTATCACCCACATCAGGTTATTCACAACTGTCTGCAACTCCAGATCTATAGACTCCAACATGCTCTTCTGGACTCTGCAGGGATCTGCATTCATGTGTACACAACCACATATGAACTCATGCTCATAAATATAATTAAAAATAAAAATGTGGGCTGGAGAGATGGCTCAGTGGTTAAGAGTGCCAACTGCTCTTGCAGAGGACCCAGGTTTGATTCCCTGCACCCACATGGCGACTAAGAACCATCTTTAACTCCTGTTCCAGGGGAATCCAACGTCCTCTTCTGACCCCCTCTTCTGACCTCCACGGCATTGCAAGACCCAGGTGCACCTGCAGGCAGACAGTACACTCATACACATAAAAAATAATAAATAAATTAATTAATTAATTAAAAATTTTTAAGTAAATTAAAAAATTAAAATGTAAACTTTGAAAACTTCATTATAATAGGCAAAAGTTCAGTTACAAGCTACATGTCAACATTATCTGACAAGTTAAATTTACTTCTTATTGAGAGCATGTTAAAATAATTATTTTACTATAAATTCAATAAGTGAAATTCTACTATCAAAATGCAATTTTTCACATGTAACTTTGAGTAATATAATAAACATAAGAAAACCATTATCCCATGCACATCTAAGAATCTTATTAAAATATTATGGAGGTTAGCAATTAACAGCACTGGCTGCTGTTGCAGAGGACATGGGTTCAGTTCCTAGCACCCACATGGCAACAAACTTTGACCCACAAGCACAGTTCCGGGGGATTAAACATTGTCTTTTGGCCTCCTCTGTCACAGCATACATGGTTGCTCTTACATACATTCCGGTAACAGACTCATAAACTGAAAGTAAATAAATAACAATTGGAAAAGAATATTATTGTTTTCTTTTTTTTTTTTTTTTTTTGGTCTTTTTGAGACAGGGTCTCCCTGTAGCCCCAGCTGTCCTGGAACTCCCTCTGTAAACCAGGCTGGCCTTGAACTCAGAAAGATCCACCTGCCTCTGCCTCCCAAGTGCTAGGATTAAAGGCGTGCGCCACCACGCCCGGCATTGTTTTCACTCTTTACTATTGTTTTATATGCAGATCCCAACATTATTCAATTAACATTTTTAACAATTCATGACCCTATTATAAAGTAAGCACAGGACCTGACTAAAGCTCTTTTTAAAGAATAACTAAAAATTGTCAGTCCACAGCAACTCACACTCATTAAGATATCTATTATCAGAAAGAAAGAAAAATGATAACAAATGGTGAAGGTGCAAGAGAAAAGGGTATGTTTGCACAGAATCCAGAAAGGATTGTAGGTTGATGAAGTCATTATAGGAAACATATTTGGGGGGTCTTAAAGACATAAAAAGTTATCTACTGTATGATGAATAATCTATTTTATCTCTCTATTCAAATGAAATGTAATTACTTCATGAAGATATCTGAGAGATCTTCTTTTCCATTCTCCTTACTGCAGTATTTCAAATACCCAAGCTCTGATAACACTCTGGGAATCAAGTGGAAGGATGGGAAATATAACCATAGAGGTTGCATGGGATCTAAGCACCAAATCCTGATATATGAGTATATATCCTGATGTAACACCAGTAGACAGGAAATTGGAAACGAAGCATGGAGGTAAGGGGAAAGAACTTGAGAGTGGGGATAGTAGGAAACAGATGTTTAAGGAAGAATGGGAGAAATGAGGGAATTCAACTGGACAGGGAGGAGGAAATGATATGCAAGGAACCATAGAGATTAAGGGGATAAGGGATTAAGATGTAAAAAGGGATAATAAGAGCAAATATTATCAAGAGGAAAATGAAGAGGAAGGAAAATGGTTGAGCAGAGAGAGAGAGAGAGAGACAGGAGAGATAAAGCTTAGGTGGTATGAAATGCCAGAAGGAAAGGTATTAACTCAAAAACATACTGAAAAATTTATGTACAATATCTGAACATGAGTGCATGTATATATACCTTAATGCTATATAACAAGGACCACAGTGTCAGACAGGAGAAATCTCCCTTACAGTTTTAGGGTAGTCCAAGAGAATCTAAAAATAACACAGGCTATTGCCACTGCCCTTGATTACTTCCCAGAAATTGAAGGTCAGCTTCTATTGCTTAATACAGGGCATTTTTCAAACACTGGGCTTGGAACAAAGGAGGTAGAACTGACCTGGAAGCCTCTTCCTTGAGAACTAGCTCTCATAGATCTAGAGGTTACTATGCAAGCTTCTAAGGGAGAAAAAAAAAAAATCAGTGTTCAAACCCCAGATTTAAAGCCTAACAAGCACAACAGGGACTATAGCAGTGCAGTAATGGCATTTTTATCTCAGAAGTAATGAGGATATTCAACAGATATGTAATTGGGCTAAAGTTCTCTCAGGGGGAAGGAGCTCATGTGTAGCACTAGAAACATAGCCAAGTAATCATGGCTGGAGAGGTCATAGATTCAAGAGAATATCATGTCTGCCATGGTGGTACATGCCGTTAATCTCAACACTGGGGAGGCAGAGACAGGCAAATCTCTATGAGTATAAGGCCAGCCTGGTCTATAGAGCAAGTTCCAGACAAAAACCCAGCAGAGAACTAGGGAAATGAGCAGCAGGTCCCAACCTTAGGTAAGGAACTTTTAGCAATTGAACACTCCTGGGTAAGACAGAGTAGATTTCTTCAAGGGAGCGACTCTCAAAAGGCCGACTTGCACCAAGAGACATATGGATATACAAACTTGACTTGTCAGGCCTTAACATATATGGCAGAATTCATGGAATATTATGTGAGATTTATTCTCCCAGACAGTCCCATTCTAATTACACACCATGAATAACTGCATAAAACCTACGATCCAAAAATTAGAGAACACATGACATTTTAATTTCTGTGTTTGACTTATTTCCTTAGATTTCTAGTTGCAAACATTTTGCTGAAAACTAATCTCATTATTTTAATGACTGAATAATATATAATATTATATGCAATTTAATGCATATATATACATTCATATGTTAAAGTATCTCTAACTATTCCATATTTGGGGTAGCATGGGTAGCATTGCAGTGGACATAGTTGAACTAGTTTCTCTTCTATTTTTCCATAGAGTCCTTTCTTTATATACACAACAATAATGTAGTTCCAAACTGATTTCCAGTCTTTGAGGATTTTATATTCCAATCAAATGTACACAAACTTTAATTTTTCTTCCGATATCATTGACAAATTTTTTGTTTGCTTAAAGATATTTTAGCTAGAGTGAGATCTCCACATACTTTTATATTTCATTTCCCTGATGACTAAGTATATGGTGCATTTTTAAGATGTTTATTCCTGATCTGTGCTTCATTTTTTGAGAACTTATTCCTTTAATTGTTTACTTTATTGAATGAGTTATTGCTTGTCTGGTATTTAGCTTTTGATGTATGTTCATTTTTTCTTGTTTTTGCTGCTATTGCTGTTGTCATTGGTGGTGGTGGTGGTGGTTTTGAGACAGGGTCTCTCTGGACCCACAGCTGTCTTAGAAACTCACTATGTAGACCAAGATGGCTTTGAACCCACAGAGATCTGCCTGCCACTGCCTCCTGAGTGCTGGGATTAAAGGTGTGTGCAGAATTTAAAGGCTAAGACTTTTGGTGTTCTTTATAATTTCTAATCCTATGTCACATTTATATGTAACACATATTTTCCACCACTTTATTGGCTGTCTGTTAACATGATTATTGTAATTGTTTCAGTGTTGTTCTAGTTTCTCTTCAATTGCTGAGACATAACACTCTGACCAATACCAACTTGGGGAGGAGCAAGCTTATTTGCCTTACATCTCCTGGGTCATAGCTCATTACTCAGGGAGTCCAAGGGCAGGAACATGTAGGCAGGGGCTGAAGCATAGGCCATGGAGAAATGCTTCTTATTGCCTTGTTCATTTGGCCCAAGTCCAGCCTGCTTTCTTCTTTTTTTTTTTAATTTTTTAAATTTATTTTTGTATGTGTATGAATGTACTGTGTGCATGTAGGTTTGTGCACCCTTGTCGTGCAATGCCACGGAGGTCAGAAGAGGGTCTCAGATTCCCCTGGAACTGGAATTGGAGTTACAGACGGTTCTTAGCCCCCCAGTCTGCTTTCTTATACTGTACATAACAACCTGCCCAGGGATGTGCTGGGCCCTCCCACATTTCTCAGCAATCCAGACAGTACTCCACAGATTTTGGCACAGTTCAGTCCAATGGAGCCAATTCCCAAATTGAGGCTACCTCAACCCAGGTATGTAAAGTTGGCACTAAAGCTATCCAGGATAAATGTTTTCCTTTAATTTATCAGTACCCAGATTAACCTTAAAATATGTGATTTTATAAATATATATACTATATATATATATATATATTATTATATCTATATATATATCAGACTTTATCAATACTGGTTAAATTTTTCTGTCCAAAGTGATATACTTTTAAAATGGTATTCATTTATTTATTATTTATTTATTTAATTTTATGTGTATGAGTGTTATGCCTACATCTGTGTAAGTGCACTGATGTTTTGTTTACCCTCAGAAGACAGAAGATGAAATTAGATCCCCTGGAATTTAAGTTATAAAAGTTGTTAGCTGCCATGAGGTTGCTGTGATTCCAACCCAGGTCTTTTGCAAGAAAATCCAGTGTTCTTAACTGGTGAGCTATCTCTTCATTCCTGGAATGATAAACTTTTATGTGTTGTCACAATGTCTGTTGTGTCACTATTATTCTAGTATGGGCTAATTATTTCCTTCCCTTATACCTTCACAGTCATTATTTTTATCTAGCCTTTCATTATCATGTCCAAATCTTCTTGTCTTTCTCCCAGATCACGAATAACTGATTCTCTGACTCGATATGTAATTTCTAACTATTTTCACTTTTAGAAGCAAAAAATAAATACATATGGACATATGTGAGTAAGATTTCTATGCAAAGCAAAATAGATATAGAAACATTAAAGCACTCATATGCATATTTAAAACCATCTCACTACAAGATGTTCCAAGAATACGGTGGAAATAGACTTCCCTACATATCAGAATATTTCAAAAAATTTTGTGAATTAATAAATCACAAGTAATATTTGATTTTCTATAGAGTCTGTTAATTATGGAAGTCATGAGGTGTCACAGACTGTAATGAAGATATTGAATATTATGTATGGACTGATTGCTTTAATATTTCACCTGAAACTAATATAAGATGTGAAATCCATTTTAAATAGGATTGCTAATGTGACTAAACAATGTGGAAGAACTGTGAGCAGCCATGTGCACAAGAAATAATAAAAAGAGTTAGATGCTAAATGGGGAAAGCACTCAAAATCATGATGTCTGGGATAGCAAGAAACGGAAAGCAAGAAATGGAACAAAGTGGGAAAGAGATGTTATTTTCTAAATATAGTATTGGATGCTTCAACAAGTCATGTTGACAAAACTGTGACCCTACATCTCACCTAGTAAAAAGTAAGTACACGGCTATAGATGGATCAGTAATTAAGAGTACTAGCTGCTTTTGCAGAGAACCTGGGTTTGGTTACCAGCATCTGCATGATGGCTAGGAATCATCCCACAACTGTCTGTACCTCCAGTTCTGGAGGATCCAATGCCCTCTTCTGACCTCCATGGGCATTGAAAAACACAGGTGCACTTACATACATGCAGACACCTTGGTAAACCTTGTCAGTTTATTTCCTGTATATATATATATTATATATTATATATATATCTATATATATATCTATAGTGTGTGTGTGTGTGTTGTGTGTGTGTGTGTGTGTGTTACAACTCCTGGTTTCTGGAAAACTATAAATCAGAATATGAGGGTTTGGGAAAGAACGAGGCTGCTTCTATTCGTAGGAAACAGTCCACATTTAAGATTGGCATGAAATTGTTTAAACCCCTTTCATGGATTTTGCCTGCTAACCTATGATGGTAAACATCTCATCCAGTCAATGTTTGTACAAGGCAGCTAGACTTTTGTTCAAGCCTTATACAAATATTATATAATAATCAAGAGTATCAGGCTGGTGTAACTTAACCTTCCAGGGATGGTTAATGATCATACTTATTGCTCATAAAAACCCGGCCAAGGGACTTAAGGGACAACTTTGTTCCTTGCCTTCTGAGGTCAAGTATGTCCCATGGGAATTTGCAAGAATCTCTTGAAATGTCCTATAACTGTGTGTCACCTGTCTCCTTGTTTGGAGAGGTCTTGGAGTCATTCAAACTAGTATCCAGTCTATAAAGAAGAAGGTTAACACAGAGGAAAGCCTCCTCATGCTTCAAGGGAAAGTCTGGTCCAGCAAGAACTAATTTTGTCCTCACCTAGAAGGAACTGGTAAAAAGCAGTCCTAAAGGATCAAGAGCTCCCCCCCCCCCGCCTGCAAACCTGAGTCATCCCTGAGGATCAGATCCTCAACTGACATTGGGAAAACAAACTTGGTTAATCTGGGCTATCTGTATGGTCTTAACCACCCAGAAGTAAAATCTAACCTAGGATTAAAATAATCAGCATATTTCTTTAAAGCCAGAGAGATTGAGCTCCCAGTCCTTAGGCTTAAAAACTCATATAAGATATTGTTTAACAGGTATAGAACTTCAGATCTTGGCCTTGATCAACAATACAGTGCCACCTACAGCAAAAAATAGCAAGTCCACTATTACTATTATATGATGTTAAATAATGAAATCTCTTCTCCCTCTGTCTAGAAGCTACTTAAGAGGGAACTTACTCTGTGACTATCAAAATGGCTGAAAAGCAGATCCTGAGTTCCTCCCTCATGACCAAATGAAAATAATCAGAAACCCAATAAATGGATGCTTTGGAATCCCTCATCAATAAATTCTAATGGACTTTTAAGTTTGACATTTAAATTCACCATTCTTTCATCCTCTGGCTACAACATGTGCCTAAATACTTCTGCCTTACCTCTCCTTCACAGGCACCAATCAAGGAAATTGTTTTCTATGTTTCTGGGGCTCCTTTAGATAAACACCCTGAAGGGGTAACCCAGAGGCCACACACATATTTTCCTGTTCCAGAAGGGATGAAATTAGAGCAGTCAGTATGCTGATCCCTCTTGGCAATTGGGATAACCTCTTCAGAGGTAAGGGTAATAAATTAGGAGACAGAAATCAACTTGGCAGTTTACTGTCAATGCCCCCACCCCCAAGTTACCCAGTTTCTTTCTCAGCTGAAGAGTTGGAGACTTCCTGGATTTGCCAGTAAACTTATCTCTGCCAGAAACTATAAATGTAAGAGCAGTCAGAAAGTTGAGTGTGTGTGCTGCTTTAATAAAATCAATCTGGCACAGTTAAGGAAAATATAAAGCTTCTATCAATCCCACATATTAAATTGCCAGGGAGCTGGTTGGGACAAATAAAGGTCATAAAAAGATGGGTCTTTCTGGAAGAGTACTTGGAAGACCTGGGGACCCTGGCTGGCCTCACTTATCTGAACCCATAGTTTTGATTCTATTCATCATGCTGACACAGTCATGTATAATAAGTATGCTCAGTAAATTTAAAAATAACAACAATAAAAATAATTTTTAAAGAAGCAAAAAAAAAATGGATCAAAGTCTTTACGGTGAAACCTGGTACTTGAAATTGCTAGAAGAAAACACACTGAAACAGTTAAAATATAGGATAAATAAGAACTTTTTGAACAAAACACCAACAGTTCAAGAAGTAATTGCAAGTATTAACAATTGGAACAATATGAATAAAAATTCATCCACAGCAAAGGAAACAATTACCATAGTAGAGAATAGACACAGACCTTTTTCACTATACCTCTGATGCAACCTACATGGATAAAGAATTAAAAAATATAAATAAATGGGAAAACAACAAACATATGTCGACAAAGAAGAAAAATAATCAAACTTCCAAAAAAATGTTTGAAAGAGTTTTCAGGTGAAATGTATATCAACATTGCATGGAGAGCCAGGCAGAATGGTGTACAACTTTAATCCCTGCACTGGGGAGGCAGAAGCAGACAGATTTATGTAAGATTGAGGCCTGCCATTTCCGAGCTAGTTGGAGCTACAGGGAGATCTTGCTTCCTAAAGGCCAAATAGACAAGAACACAAAAAACCCTCATAAATAAGTACATTGGTAAATAAGTACACACGTGAGTAAAATATGTGGAACATCCTGCATTTCAGAAAAAGACTGGAATAACCTTAGCTTGGGAAGTGAGGAAATTTTGACTTTTTGTAAAAATTTGTTCCTGGATCTGCACCAGGTTGTGGTCTGGTGTTGGGAGTCACTGGCTTCGGAAGCAGCAAGTAAAGTCATATAGTGGATGGACCCTTGAGCCATGGTTTCAGATACAGATACAGATACTTACATTAAGGAAAAATTGACAATATTAAGCAATTCAGTCTGTAATGAACCTTACCAAAATTTTTCATTTGCAGCTGCATTAAAGGATAAGACATAATTAATATTAAAAATTTAAATAAAGTTTCATTTGGAAATTCAATATCAAGAACAAGACAATACTTCAGTTCACATAAGGAGCTCTGTGAATTTTTTTATTACAAACATACAGAGCCAAATAGAACATTTCTTCTTACCTGCCTCTAAAAAATAGCCTAGAACTTACCTAATGGATCAGATCTTGATGTCAATGAACCAGGATCCGAAAGATGAACCAGCCAGAGCTGAGAAAATTCTACATTCAAAGAAGTGCCTAAAGAACAATGAAACGCCACTTGTAACTACATATGGATTCCACATTGCTCCTGGTGCATGAAATTCCATTTAACCTATCATCAAATTAATGATGTTAGTAAAGGAATAAACATGGAAGTAATTAGTAAATATAAGATTATGCATCAATCAGAACTGATTATGAATTCTCAGAGCAGAAAACTCTGCCACACATTCTTTTCAGGAGGAAACAAAGGAGAATAATAGGCATGGTTTTACAGTAGAAGTTGACAAAAGAATTCACAACCTCAAGGTTGTGAATCAAGTGATCCTGAATGTTTTTGACATTGCTGGAAGCTGGAAGAACTGTGAGGGAGGGATTCACCCATTTCATGGTAACCTAAGTGTTTATTTTGAGCTTGGAATTGGGAAGCAATAGAATACAGAAGCTATGCTTATAACTTTCTCCTATACACTTTATCCTTTTCATTTATTAGTATTATTTCTAATAATAATCCTAATGAAATAATGAATAAAAATATAGCACTTTAAGAAAAAATACATGGATACACATATAAATATAACTATGTATATTCAAAATTGCAACGTGTCTGCAAATATTTAACCACCAGTCATTTATAAAACCTGTGTGGGCCATGTAATGGAACTAAAATGTGTTTCTTTATAGTTTTTATTTTTAGTGGACTAAGTTTCAGAATCCAATAAAATGAGGAGAGATGTGATGATATTAGTAAAAGGCCAAGAAGACAAGTTGAATGGTACCCAGGTACTTTGTTTTAGAAGCCATTAGCATTTAAATCCCATCATCTGAACTGCAGTTGCAGTTCGACATTCTTTTAAAAGTGTATTTGGAGGCAGGTTATTTGTATAATTATTGTATTTTCTCATGTGTCCTAAGGGAGCAGTTTGCCTGAAATGCATTCAGTTTAAACTTGTCTGTATATCAAAAATGTATTCATATGTTGTGGTACTATAGTATTACTATTATATCTTTCATCTTTAAAGTACATCTATGCTGAGGTTCCATTTCACTCTAGTCAGAATAGATATAATCAAGAAGACAAGAAAAAAAGCTGACACAGATGAAGGACAAAACATGTATACTGCCAGTGAGTGTCAGAGTCTATGAAAAGAAGCATGGAGATCTAAAAGTAGAGTGGTTATATGATAATATAGCATTCCTGGTAATTCCTAAGTAATACTTATACATCCACGTTTATTGTGTGGCTCTTTACAGTTGCTTAGCTATGGAATCAATCCTAATGCAATTGACAAATAATTAAAAACTATAGTTTGTAGAGATAATGGAGTTTATTCAGCCACATGGAGCAAAATCATATTTTGACATAGAGATTCACAAGGGTTGCATTCTCCTATGAGAAATCGAGTTTTACATTTATCTATCTATCTATCTATCTATCTATCTATCATCTACCTATCTATCTAGTTATCATATATCAATATTTATATCTTTCCATTTATATGGAAATTACATACATGTGTGTCTGCACATGTGTGATACAAATTAAAATAAGACTACTTGGAGAAAAGGAGCTTAAGTGGAAAGGATGCATGAGAAGGGAAGGAGGAAAAATATGAACAATGCACATGATATGAATGTATGAAAATCTAAAAAGAAACTCATAACTTTATACAATGAGCATATACTGTGGTAGCTTTAACAATAGGAATTCCATCAGCCTCAAGTATTTGAATTCTCTGTCAGTTGGTGGTGCTGGTATGGATATGTAACATTGTTGGAGGAAACACATCATTGGGGCCAGCTTTAAGAGTTCATAACCTTGTCCCACTTGCATATTCTCTCTCTCTCTCTCTCTCTCTCTCTCTCTCTCTCTCTCTCTCTCTCCTGTGTGTTTGTGTGTGTGTGTGTCTGTGTGTGTGTGGTGTGGTTAGTGTGCTTGCTTGCTTTCTTGCTTGCTTGAATAAATAGGCACTCAGGATTATGCTCTCTGTACCTCTGCCACCATGCTTCCCCAACATGATTAATTCATCCTGCTGGAACTGTAAGCCCAATAATCTTTTCCTTCTACAAATCACCTTAGTCATGGTGTTTGTCACAGCAACAGAAAGGTAACTAATACATATACTAATAAAAATGAAAGAAAGAAAGGGAAAATGGTCCCTGAAAAAACAGATATGTGGTACAGCAAAGATACATGCACATCTTTGTTTATTGTAGCTCTCTTCACAGTAGCGAAAAGATAGAACCAGCCCAAATGCCCCTCAACTGACGAGTGATAACAAAAATGTGGTACATCTTCACAATGGAGTTCTATGTAGCTGTAAAGAAAGATGAAATCATGAACTTTGCAGGTAAATGGATGGAACTCAAAGCCATTATGCTAAGTGAAATAACACAGTCCCTCCAAAACAAATGGGGAATGGTTTACCTCATTTGTGGATGCTACCACCAAATCCCCCAGTAGAAATGCAAACTGAGCAATATTATTGTTATATTTCCTTTTTGCTTGAAAGCAACTGTGCTGTTATAATGTGAATCTCTTTATAGGTCCTAGAATTAACTTGTCACTTATTTTCAAACATTTTAATTACCATGGATGGATTGAAGGTATGTATTCATATTTTAGAGTAATATAAAATTAAACGGAAAATGTGAATTCCTAAACATAAAAAAACAGATATGTATAACAGAAACTCAAAGTAGATCATAGACTTACCTGTAATCTGCAAAATTAAAAGTTCTAGACAATAGAAAAAATTTAGATGTTCACAGACATGTTTTATGTTCTGAATATTATTGTTTCTATTTAAATCCATGTACTGCAATCTAAACACAAAGGTTATAATAGAAAAGTTAATAATATTGAGAGGTTATTTAGATATATAGACTTAATCCTTGCAGAGGTTATTTGTATATATAGACTAATGTTGGAATTTAGACCTCAGAATGCTAGCTGACCATTTCAACTCTATGAAGATGCAAAAAGAAAATATTCACCTATGATGAAAGTCTGAGGACTATAAAAGTGTTAGCAGCTTACTTTAGACTTCTCACCTTCCAGATAGTTCATAAACAAATGTATGTGGCTTCTGTGTTGCATATTCTATGATGTGGTATGCTCCATGAATGTACTAAAAAGAAAAGTAACCTTTTTAATATAACACAAAGCCAAATTTATACAATAAATGGTTGTTAAAAGGGACTTCAGTAAACTAAAATGTCTGCTATAAGAAAAAGCATTGCCAATGAGAGGATAACTCACAAATTGGGGTAAGATATTAGCAAAAGCCAGCAAAGGGCTATTATCCAAGCAGAAAAATAACTAAAGTTCGAGAATAAAACGTGGAAAACCCTTTGTGGGTGTTTCTCTGAGGTGAACCACTTGTTGGTGATATGCAGAGTCTTGGGTTTGATCCCTTCTAACTCCCTCCAGTGGAACAAATATAATTTAAGAATTGAATGACCCAATTCACATTAAACAAAGGCCATCACAAGCATCTCACTAAGGCCACTATAAAGACTGTAAGCAGGTATAGGAAATCATGTTCAATGTGATATGTCGTTAGAGAAATGCATAGCAAAACAAGCTCCCAATAAAGGCTACCACAATGGCTGCAATTAGAATCACTGATATCACCAAGTACTGGTTAAGGAGTTTGGCACCAGAAACTCTCACTCCATGCAGTAGAAATGTGAAATAGTGGTGCCACTATAGAACACTGTCTGGAAGTTTCTTACTGAACAACATATAGCCTTAGTGCTGCATCACAGCCTACAATCTTTAGCATTTGCCTAAAGGAGAAACATAATTTTTGTATCCTAAATATGAACGGTTATAAATTACCAAATTTGCACAAAATAAAAACAGCATTCATAATCTCACTTGTGAATGTTCATATCAATTTCATTTATAACAACCCAAATTGGAAACCAATCAAAGCATAAGTCAGTAGGAGAATGCTTAGATAAACAATGGTACATTTAGTTAAAGGTATGTTGCTGAGCATTAAAAATAAATTAGTCACCGAATGATGTAAAAACAGGTAGGGACTTTAAATACAACATGTTAAATGGAAAAAGTCAATGTGTGCAGGCTGTGTGCACATCATGAATTCCTGGAAAAGGCAAAATTTAAAGCGGAGACATCAATGGTTGCCATAGTTACTGGGGAGGGAGGGATGAGTAGTCAGAACACAGGTGTTCAGGGCATTGAAATTATTCTCTATACTACATTTGTGAATGACATCACCACCTATCTATCAAAAGTCATGGATTATACATCACCAAGTGAATTTTAGTGTGTAATATTTTCTTGATGATGTACCATTGTGTACAATTTCACCAGTTATAACAAATGTGCACTTGCATTCTTGCACAAGACTGTGATATTTTTGTTTTGTTTTGTTTATCAGATACCCCATAATTAGAAAAAGTCTTGGTACATGGTAAATACATGGTATATATTTATTGAAGGAATGCTTTAAGTAATATGTATGTATAATTATTTTTAAAACAAGAGGCCAGTGTATATTCCAGATTTGGTAATAGAAACTCCATCAAAATTAAGACCACATAGAGCCTAGTGGTGAACACCTTTATTCCTAGCACTCTGGAGGCAGAGGCAGGTGGATCACTGAATTGGAGGCAAGCCTGGTCTGCTTAGTGATTTCCAGACCACCAAGCACTACAAGGAGACCCCATTTGAAAAACAAATCAAACAAGGGAGAAAATTTAAGATCATACTTAAAATTGGAATTTCTAGGAATAAAATTTAAATAAGTCTCATAATGCATTATATGTATAATATACATCTCTTTATAGAATGTGTTAAATAAAACCATCTATTTCATAATTACTTAAAATTCTGGCTGTAATACTACTTCTTTAATTGCATAGGTGATCCCATAATGAAATAAGGGACATTATAGGGAAGGAAATGTAAATGCACAAGGAATCAGAAAGGACAGACAAAAGAGTTACAGCTGCTCTGGGAACTGGTCAATTCCCACAGCACACCAGGAAAGCCATCTTACTCTTCAAAATGTGTGATGAGTAACTTTAAAAAATGATGACATACTGTATTTGTAATCAAGAATTATTAGAGAAACCAAAAGAAGTTAAAGAAAGGAAAAAGAGGTGAGGCAAAGGAAGCAGTTGCTAAGTGCAGGTAGAAGGGCAATAGCAAGGCCTCTTCCATTAGTAATTTTGAGCTCAGGGAAAGGCTTCAATTTCCACAGGGATGGGCGTTTGAAGCAAGGTATCATGTGCTACCTTCACCTATTAACAGTTGTAGACTGTTCAAACTGCAGAACCCTGATTTAATGTTGTGGAAGACTCTAATCCTTCCATATGTAGGAAGAATGCACCATTTCATCTTGAGTTACAACATTGACCTCAAAGCACTTCCCATGATTTACTTAATCTCCATTTCTTTGAGACATAGTAATCCTTTTTACGTATGTAATTAAATTATAGTATAGATCTTTTGAGACCTAAGTCTTCTAGTCAGATTGCAAATTATACGGTGTGGTGAAGAGCATCCTATGTACTCAAATTACTTCAGTATAGAAAAATAGATGCCAAATATTCCAATTAATATGAAAAGTGGTAACATTTGAATGAGAAAAAATATACTATTTCAATTTCAAAAATTAACAGTATTTAATGTAAGGATTTAAAAGTTCTCCAAGGAGCTAGTATTTAAACTGAGTATTAAACAGAGGACAGGGAAGGAATTTATCTCATTGGGTCTAATGATTACAAATCAGAACTGTTCTCTGAACAAAAAAAAATCTCATATTACACAATCGGATCCAGCAAACATGCAAAATTATGGTTTAGATCTTGCAGAGAGCCACATTATTTAGCTACCCTTGATGTAGGATATGCATGAGCAAATTGGAATAATCAGAGAAGGAAAAACCTGCCAGCATAAGGTAGTGTAAAAAGCTCAAGGGTTCCAAGGAGAAAATGGGCTGGGAACGAGCAGGAAATGCTTCATAAAATCACTGAGAAAGGATTGAATTATTTCCTTGAATGATGCAATCAGCTTCAAATTTGTAAGGTTTAGCAAACAGCTTCAGCACATGTCAGAGATACAGTAAGGAAATATTTCATTAGTAATAGCACTCACACTGTGTGTGTCAGCAAGTGTGAGCATGCAGGGTGACAGGCATAACAATAATGCCAGTTGCACACATGAACTCATTCGTTTTCCAAGAATATCATGAGGGAACTTATATTGGTTTCATCATTTTCTGACATAAGACTTAAGTCTTGAAAGATGCCATAAAATATAAAAACTATATGGTGAACAGAAACAACAATAACCACAGGTAACTTTTCCTATCCACAGATGTACTGTCTGTGGGAACCTGGTGCTCAGTGCCACTGTTCACAGTGAATGCAACAGGTTCACATGACACAGTTACCTGCTTCAGATGGAGAACGCGGTACAACATTTTGTAAACTTTTTTTTGGTATTTTTGACACACCATCTCCCTTGAAACCCAGCTGGCCTGGAACTAGCTATGTCAACAAGTCTTGATTTGATCTCAAAGTAATCCACCTGCCATGGCCTCCCCAGCACTGGAATTAAAGTTGAGTGCCATCACACTCAGTGCTATAATTTAAAAGCAAAATTGTTATAAAATAAATTTGATATCAGAGTTGTCTCTAGGGCTGATTAGTTTAGTTAACATCAATACTAGTGATTAAATAGCTCACCTTGTCTTACAAATTATAGGGACTAAATTTTAAGAGAATACCTGCCTTCATTTTGCTTTTGGTTTAGTGATATTTGTTGTCCTCATAAGTATGTCCTCAGCATGTCTGTTTCTAGACTTTTCCTATGACTTTTAGAACCATCTGAAAACTTTCCTAAAAACTATAAAACTCCACAGACTTTGAGGATGCTCATCCCTTGTGGAAGTAAGAAAACTTATGAGGCTAAGGAGGCTCACAAGCCTTATAGGCTGAAAAGCTCAACAAGCTCTGCTTGTCCCCAAGAACAGATGAGCACTTAACAGTTGTTAGAGAATAGACATTTAGATGGTATAGCAGCTCATAAGCTGCTAATGTAAATAATTCCATTAAACTCACTGGTTCATCAAAGTAGACTCTAGTGAAGCTGCCCCATTGTTCTCTCACTGCCTTGTCTGTAGATGGTTTAAATAGAAATAAACTTCCCAGGGGAAGTAACTTAAAGTATTTCTAAGAAGATTAAAGTTAATGGCAGAGGATGGGTAGAATAAGAAAACCTTGAAAGAGAAGCTGAAATCAAAGAAATGGAAACGCATTTCTCAACTTCGATAGAAGGGCCCAATGAGAAAGAGAGTAAAAAATATAGGCTCCATACAAATCCCCCAGAGAGGTTGCTGGCAGACACAGATCTGGTGGACCCAAAGCATACACAGTTGTTTTACAAAGTCATTAGAAATGAAAGGATATCAAAGCAGAACAGTTTAATTTGCAAAACTAACATTTTCTAAGAGTGGAGAACATCACAATTAATGAGAAACTAAAAAAAAAAATTATTTCTAGGGATATCTGTTTCTGAAATGGATGCAATAAGGGCAACTCCATAAGTATAAAAGCTTCAGAGGTAAATCTAGTTCATAACTGTACCTTGGAAAACTAAATCAAAGAACATTAAAACAAAGAAAGGCTATTAAAATTTGCAATTTTCTTTGCACTGAAAATATTTCACTCTGATGTACTAAAGACAGCATTCTGTTCTTTTTATAATGCCTACCATTGATTTGAACTTCGCCCCTGGCATAGTAAACAATCAAGCACACTTGAATAAATCAAATAGTTCTTCCACAAAAGAATACATAATTTCTAGTAAAGTTTGTGTATTAAACTTGCCTGGAATAACAATGAGCTAACTGTTGTTGTTAGGAGTTATTTACATTCAACACCATGTAAGTCATTAACAGGAGTAATCATACTCAGCATGCTGTTACAGAAACTTCAAATGCTATTCACCTGCATCTCGGTTCACTGACTTTCAGAATGACAGAAATAAACTAGTACTGAGATCACTAATGAGTATATCCTATTATAATATTTAATCTTTTAGAAAATAAGTTCATAATTACAAATCATATTTACTTACCTTGCTTGGGAAGCATTAAATTGTATGTTAAAGTTAATGAGGTAAAATATTAGAACTTTAAATAGTTCTTATTCACTTCCTTATGGACACAAAAGGAATATAGTAAATGGTACAAAATATTTTCTTAAAAATTATATCTGGCAATTTTCAATAAAATGTGTTTCTAGGTAGATTTAAAGAGCAAATGTATTAGTTCTAATCAACCTTAATTCCAATTATTCAGCATACACTTAAATCTCAACAATGTTACCAATTCAACTAAATAAAAGACAAAAGTAGATATTGCTTATAGTAAATAATAAATATCTTTAATCTTGTTACATAGAATATATTTGTAAATATCACTACACTTAGAAAAATCTAAGTGCATGAATTTCAAAATGTTCTGGTAGAATTACTTTTTATTATTTAAGGTATTACATATTAGAGGATAAATATATGCTTTACAGGAGATAAAATTTCTTGCTATTATGATGCATGTGAAAAATCTCTAATTCTTGAATGAAATATAGCATTAGCTATTTTTACAGTCATGTTGTGCATTGTCTAGAGTGATTTTCCATTCTGGGGTACATAATGAAGGGGGAGCAGGAACTAGGGATTTTTTTTTTCCCTCTGGGGAGGAGTCTGTGACAGGTACAACACTGTCTCTAAGGCCCAGCTGGCATTGCCAACTCATTGCTTCTGAACACATTCTGTCAGTTCAGGTAAACCTTATAATTAAATTCAAGCTCACTGGGAATTGGACACACTCTGACTCTTATGGGAGGAATTACAAACTCAACTGGGAAATAGAAGTGATTTTAGAGGAAGAAGCACATATGATACACATACATACAGGTGATAGCACAGTATGTGTAAAAAATGTGTTACAAGTTCATTCTAGTGACACTGTTATAAAGAAGATCAATTAAAAAAAAGTGTAAAATTTTTAAACAGAAATAATCATAAAAGATAAATTTATGTACACATTGCTTTAGTAATATACTGTGAACTTCATGTTCTATGTTAATGTTCTACAAGTAATACACTCATTTCAATATTCCGTAACAAGAAGTAGTCTGGAGAAGTTATCTAGGTAATAAAAGATCAACAATAATTGATACTAACAAAATAACAAATCAAACACAAAAACCTCCAGATTGTCTATTACATAACTATTTTAACACTCAGTTATTGTGTTTTGACAAGATTATTTTCATTAGAGTTTTATTTACTTTTTGTTCATGAATGCATGTACATATATTTTGAGTAGACTATATGTCACAGTACATGTGTGGAGATGAATGGACAACTTGTGGAGTCAGGTCCTTCCTTCTACCCTGTGGGTTCCAGGGATCCAGCTCAGGCCACAGATCTTCACAGAAGGCACCTTTATTCACTGAGCCAGCTCAACCAATACTTTTGACAGATTTTGTAGAATCATTTATAAATAACTTATGAGACTGTGTACAGAAGGGACAAATTATAAGAAGGTAAGCAGGAGATTTAGATTTGTGAGGGTTCAGGGAAATGAGATTCATGTTAGGATGATAGAGACGCTAAGGCAATTTGGAATAATATGCCATGTGCTAGACTGCATATTTCATTCTGTTGATGTATCACTTTATATAAAGCTCACTGTCCCTTTTGTGGAAGAGGCATGCTAACAACACCTATGCTATGCATAATACCATCGACTGAAGTGCACAGTATCTCTACTGTATCCTATCCACCTTGAACCCAGAAGTTTCTGATAGTTATAAATCTGTTATCCTAGCTATCCTGGAGGAACATAGATTTTCATTTTCACCCTTGCAATAAAGAGAAGTATATCTAGGTATGTCATGAAAATTTGGTGATTTGATTAATAAGGAGATTGTGTTTAAATAATAAAAAATACAGTAAATACAGTTGAATAGTCTTTTTTCTAAAAGAAATTAAAATATCTTACTACATTATTCACTTTTCTGTTGCTGTGATAAGACACCATGACCAATCAAACTTATAGAAGGGGGAGTTTATTTGGCTTAAAGCTCCAGAGGGTTTAAAGTCCATGATAGCACAGTAACCATGGCAGCAGAGGTGATGAGAGCAGAAAGTGGAGTGATCATATTTTCATGCAGGTACAGGAAGCAGAGAGTGACTAGAAATCTGGCAAGACTTAAGAACTCTCAAAACTGAAAGCAGAGCCACACCTCCAGAAACCTCGCAGTACAGCACCAGAAATTGGAGACACACTGTCCAAATATTTAAAAACTAGAGGGGATAATTTCATTTTAACTACCTCACTTACATAGATATATGATTTACAAGTAGTTAATAATTTCTCAGAGATTTATCGCCAGATTTGTCAATGATGATCTAGATAACTAAGGCAGAGATAATAGTACTTTAATTGTACTAAAATATCAACAGAGAAATTTTAGATTTTGAATGCAATACAAGAGAAATTCATTTTTTGTAACAGGGAGAATGTTAATTCCTTAACTCAAATCTACTCTATTTTCCTAAGATTATTCTTTATCCTAATATCCCAAATTACTCAACTATTTACTATAAAGTTATTTTATATTAACAGATGCAAACTAATATTTATATACTATTGTTGACATATACATAACTAAACTGAAATATAAAAGTTAATCAATTTTATTTCTGAGAATCAAATTCATTCCTAATGTTCATTTGTGTCAACAGACATGAAAGCTTTTCATTTTCTAGACTGCCTTGATGTTTTAGTGACAAAACGTCTGAACTGATACATCCTACTACACTTGGCTGAGGCAGCAATAGACTACTGAATAAGTAGTATAAGTATTCAGGTTTGAAAGAAAATACCCACACACAGTTGGGTCCTGAGAAGATAACTTCATGTCGCATATCCTCATCATATTGTCTTCTGTAAAATGGAAATTGGCAGTATTTCCTTTATATTATTTCAGATAGTATAAATGGAATTTCATATCCAAAATATGTTAGGGAGTAACTCAGTGAGAGAGGCATAGCTCCTGAGCGTTTCCATTTAACTGAGAGGTCTAAAATGGTAATATTTATAAACAGAAAATAAAACAGCCAGCGCATGGTAAGGGATGTAGATTGATGAAATAGTTAGTGAATTAAATATTATGTTTATGTTATGAAAGATTAGAGATGCTAAAAGTGGCAAAACACATTAATGGTGGTTAACAATATTGTATTGTGCTTTGTAATTTTTTTTAATTTTATTTATTTTTGTATGTGTATGAATGTACTGTCTGCATGTAGGCTTGTGCACCCCTGTCATGCAATGCCACGGAGGTCAGAAGAGGGTCTCAGATTCCCCTGGAACTGGAGTTAAAGACGGTTCTCAGCTGCCATGTGCTGGGGTGCTGGGGATCGAACCCGGGTCCTCTGCAAGAGCAGTCGATGCTCTTAACCACTAGGCTATCTCTCCAGCCCGTGCTTTGTAATTTTTAAGAGTCTGGATGGCACTTTAAATGTTTTTTTCAAAGACATAAAATAACATCATAAGAACATATTGGACATATACTTGTGTCTAATATTGTTATATTGTTAATTGTATCAATTATATGCCTGTGCTTAACTTCATTAAAATTTGTACATTAAGTATGGATGATTCTGTATAACAAAAGACACTAGATAAGTAGATATTAATATATCATATATTTTCATGGGTTTGGGAGAAATTAAGTAAAATATGCAAAATTTTAAGCAGAATCATAATATATATATATGTACATATATGCCATTATATATTTATTATTTTATGTAATATAATTACAATGTAATAGTTATGTAATATATTTTATTTTATATATTTATTAAATATATACACATTATGTCTTATAAATTGTCTATGATATGTAAATATATGACAACAGAGGTTTTATTGTATCTAAGTTCCATAAAGTGGATTCATTTATCTAAATTTCTGAAATTCTAGAATAGCAAAACAAAAGAGAGATGAACAAAGTGAAAAATAATATATAATTACTTTATAAAGAAATAGTACATGGGGCTGGAGAGATGGCACAGTGGTTAAGAGTGCCAACTGCTCTTGCAGAGGACCTGGGTTCGATTCCCAGCAGCCACATGGTGGCTAAGAACTGTCTTTAACTCCAGTTCCAGGGGAATCCGACGCCCTCTTCTGACCTCCGCAGCATTGCACGACACAGGTACACCAACATACATGCAGACAGTACACTCATACACCTAAAAACTAAATTAAAAAATTTAAAAAATAAAATAAAAAATAAAAATTACATATAGAAATAAAGAAGTAATTATCATAAACAAATCATACAAATGTCTAAGAAATACCTAGGAATAAACTTGATAAATACCATAAAAGATGTTTATAATGAAAATTGAGAAACTTTGATTAATGAAATTGAAGAGACTACAAAAAGACTAATAATGGGCTAAATTTCTAATCATGAATAGAAAGAATTAATATTAATTCAAATGCTAATACTACTTAAATTAATCTATACATTCAGTGTAATCCATGAAAATGGAAATGCCATTTCTCATGTAATATGAAAAAAAATGCATAATTAAACATGAAACCAAACTTAAATTTGATAGTCATTTTGAATAAAATATAAAAAAACAAAAGACACTAGCTGCCTTAGTGAAGAAAACTATTACAAAGTTATGATCTTTGATGCAGTATGTGATAAGCCCATACTTAGGCACAGAGACAAGTGGAATGTGACTAAAAGCCTAGACCTAAAATGTGTATATCAACAACCAACAGATTTTTCACAATGAAGTCAAGAATATACAATGAGGACAGACTTATTAACTTATTAATGAATAATTCCAGCATTATTAAATATGTACATGTAGAAGAACAGAACTAAACCAGTATTTCTCAATATTTACAAAAAAGAAAGAAACTCAATGTGAATTGAGCTTAACACAAAACATGGAACTATGATACTACTGGAAGAAAAACAGAGAAAAATGGAAATGTATAGTGCTAAAATATCTGGGTAAAACAGAATGAGGCTCCAGAAAATGAATTTGAACAACAAAATGGAAGAAACCATATACAAACTATCTGACCAGAAATTCAAAAGAACTCTAAAATTCTACATCAAAAGTAAATAAAGAAGGGATTGTAGTCCATTGTGTATATGTATCTTTATTATCCATTCACCATTGATGGACATCTAGGTTGCTTCCAATTTCTGACTCTTTTAAAATGGGTAGTAATGAACAAGGATGAATGGGTATTTCTGGAGTATGGATTCTTTGGAGTATATTTCCAAGAGTGTTATGGCTGGTTCATATAGTAGACTTATTTCAAGCTTTCTAGAGAATCTCCACAATGATTTCCATAGTTGTGGCACAAATTTGCATACCCACCAGAGGTACATAAGTTTTCCTGCAGAATAAGTGAGCCCAAACCAAGCAGGCTATTCACTGCCCTGGGTGTGGCCTGTTTCCAGCCAGCCAGGCCACCACCCCTGGCCCAGCCAGCACAGTGGCGGGGAGTAGGGGGAGTCAGCCAGCCAGCTAGGAACCCAGCAGGTCCAGAGGAGGCAGCACAGCACCTGGAGAATAGGTGAGCACAAACCACAGGGGCTCATCATGTCCCTGATCATCACAACTGGCCCAGCATGTACAGCATCAGGGCAGAGTCAGGAAGACAGAAAGACAGATATCCAGCAGGTCTAGAGGGCACCAGCCCAAGGGAGCAGCCCTACCCCACCCCCCACCCCCTTGACCTACAATGAGAGTAAACCATCAAGAACAGCAGTAGCGAAACTGGAGCACAAGGCAGGCACACACTCAGTAGGAACCAACCTGATTGTTACCTATCCAGATTTCTGGAGAAACTCCAGAACAGAAAGGGAAGAACTACCTGAACCTCCCAATATGTAACCAAAATTGAAAACCTGAAATCTAGCACAACTAGCCATCTCTAAACCGATGAGAAGAAAACAAACACGGCCAAATGAAACAAGCAATATAAGCCTTCAACAGAGCGAAGAAACATTTGAGATTCATGCCAAAATATAAGCAATAAAACAGATACACATTAAAAATAATAAAACACAAAGAAAAAACAACAACATGGGAAAAGCACATAATAATTCCCCATCAAACTCTACCAGTCCTATAAAAGATCCCTACAAGATCTCCCTGGAAGAAACCCAGGACACAGATCTTAGAAGAACAATCATAGACATATCCAAAGAAATAAAAGAATATAAAGAACAAATCAGAGAACTAAAGGGAGAGAATGAAAAGTCTGGAGGGAGAGAATTACAAACACCAGAAGGAAGTAGAGGGAGAGAATGACAAACTCCAGAAAGAAGTGGAATCACTGAAAATATCTCACACTGAAATGAAAAAGAATATTAACCAGCAAAGCAAGGAGCTACAAGAAGAAAATGGAAAGCTCCACAAGTAAGTGGAAATAAAGAAATCACAGGATGAATTGAAAAAGAAAATCTAACAATCATCCAATTAACAGGAAAGGATGGGAGAAAGCCTCAGAAGCAGATTGGATGAAGCAGAAAATAGAGTACCAAACGTGGAAGATAGCATGGAAAAACTAGAAAGCTCAAGAAAAGATTATGAAAAAAAAAAAAAAAAAAACACAAGAGTAGAACAGTCAGGAAATGTGGGACACTATGAAAAGACCAAAACTCCACATCATAGGAATAAAAGAAGAATTTCAAGACAATGGTATTGACCTGGTTGTCAACAGAATAGAAGAAAATCTCCCTAAACTGAAAAGAGACAGACCCATACAATTACATGAAGCACATAGAACACCAAATAGACAAGATCAGAAAAGAAATCTCGCACAACATATAGTTAAAACTCAAGATGCCCAAAACAAAGAAAAGATACTGAAGCCACAAGAGAAAAAAAATTACATATGAAGGGAAACCTATTAGAAATACAGCTGACTTTTCAGTGCAAACTATGAATGCCAGAAGAACATGGATCAAAATACTCCCAGTACTAAAGGACTACAGATGCCAAGCCAGATTACTATACCCAGCAAAAATGTTGATTATAGTTGAAAGAGAAAGAAAAATCTTTCATAACAACATAACGTAAACAACATGAAAGAATACATTTCCAAAAATCTAACACTTCAGAAGATGCTCAAACAATTCAAAGGACAGAGGAAAGAGCAACTTTCACAAAGCAGCCAGAAAGAGAAATCAATAAAAGTAAAACAGTCAAAATACAAACCTAGACCAAGAACGCAAACAGAAAATAAGGTGAGCTTGAAATCAGGGATTTCACAAGACCACCTCAAACACAGGTACCACCAGGGTGTGGGGCTAAACAGGAATCTGAGCCCCCCAGCAACTGGGATCGCCAAAAGAGTGTCCGAGTGGATTCTTCAGAGAAATTTCAGAACAGAAAGGGAAGAATGAGTTAGACTTCCAATGGAAGCCTAAAACTTAGACAAGTCAACACTCCATAAGCAAGGAGAAAAGAAGAAAAACAAATAAATCAAAGAAACAACAAAGGCATCTGAAGGAGGCAAGCAAAGCAAGCCTTCAACACAGTGAAGAGGCACTTGGTATTCACAATGGAATACAGGCAAAGAGAAACCCACATGCCAGGGACATGAAGAAGAGACAACCTGGGAAAGGTGCAAGATAATTCCACACCAAACTCTACCAACCCTGTGGAAGACTCCTACAGTGGGATCCCCTGGGGATGGCCCAGGACACAGATATTTGAAGTAAAATTATGGACATACAAAAAGAAATAAAAACTATGAAGAACAAGTCAGAGAACTTAAGAGAGAGAATGAAAATCTTAAGAAGAACCTAGAGAGAGAGAGAATGACAAACTGCAGAAGGAAGTGGAAACACTGAAAACATCCCATGATGAAAAAGATAAGGAAACCAACCAGCAAAGTGAAGAGCTACAGGAAGAGATTGAGAAGCTCCAAAAGGAAGTGGAAACACTAAAGAAATCAAAAGATGAAATGAAAAAGGAAATCAAACACTCACCCAGTCAAGAGGAAAGGAACTGAAAAACCCTTAGAAGCAGAATGGAGGAAGCAGGACAAAGAATATCAGACCTGGAAGATAACACAGAACAACTAAAAACCTCAAGCAAAAACTATGAAAAATTTAAAAATACACAAAAGTGGAACAACCAGGAACTGTGCGACACTATGAAAAGATCAAACCTCTGCATCATAGGAATAGAGGAAGGAGAAGAATCCCATCAGATATTCAACAGAATAATAGATGAAAATTTCCCCAAACAAAAAAAGACAAACCAATACTAATATAAGATGCACATAGAACTCCAAACAGACAAGATCAGAAAAGAAACTCTGCCGGCTATATCATAGTTAAAATGCTAGATGTCCCAAACAAAGACAAAATTCTGAAAGGCACAAGAGATAATCAACAAGTTACATACAAGGGGAAACCTATCAGAATTACAACTGACTTCTCAGTGCAAACTATGAAAGCCAGAAGAACGTGGAGCAAAGCATTCCCAGTTTAAAAGGACTATAGATGCCAACCCAGGTTACTATACCCAGCAAAAATGTGGATTATAGTTGAAGGAGAGAGAAAAATCTTCCATGACATAAACAAGATGAAAGAATACATGTCTGGAAAACCAGCCCTTCAGAGAATACTTGAATCAATTCAAAGGACAGAAGAAAGGAGCAACTATCCCCAGGCACCTAGAAAGAGAAATTAATAAAAAGCATAACTGCAGGATAGAGGTTGCTTCTGGGGCACAGCAGAGAGCTGGGGCACAGACCCTCGGGAATGTGGGATAGTTGGGAGCAGAGAATCCTGGGAGGTGAGGCATGCAGACTTTAACCGCAATTGGGAAAGGGTTGCTTCTGAGGCACAGCAGAGAGCTGGGGCTAAGTGAACAACACCCCCAACTGGAACTCCAGATAGAGGTTCCAATAAGTCCTACAACCAACCCAGAAGAACTGGCTAGCAGCAGTTCTTGTGAAACAGAAAGGGAATAGTGAACTATACCTTCCAATATATAACCAAAATTGAAAACCTGAAACCTAATCAAGTCAACACTCCAAAGATAAGGAAATTACAAGGCAGGCACTTGAAGGAATCAAGGAAAGCAATCCTCCAACACAGTGAAGAGACACTAGAGATTCGCACCAGAACATGGGCAAAAAGTAAAGGACATGCCAAAAGCACAAGGCAAAAACAATATTGGAAAAGCCCAGAATAACCTCACACCAAACTCTACATAGCCTGTGGACGACCCCTTCAATGGGACCTCTGTAGAGATAGCCCAGGATACAGAATGCAAATTAACAATCACAGATATATTCAAAGAAATCATAGAACTAAGAAGAGATAATGAAAAACTCAGAAAGAACCTAGAAGGAGATAATGAGAAACTCTGGAAAGAAGTGGAAACACTGAAAAGAACCCATAATGAAATGAAAATGGAAACCAACGAATGAAAAAAGGAGCTACAAGATTGAGAAGCTCCAAAAGGATGTAGAAATAATAAAGAAAACACAAGAGGAAATAAAAAAGGAAATTGAACACTCATCCAATCAACAGGAAAGAATGGGAAAAATCCTCAGAAGCAGAATGGAGGAAGGAGAAAAAAGAATATCAGACCTAGAAATAACAAAGAACAACTAAAAATCTCAAGTAAAGACTATGAATAGTTTAAAAATACACAAGAATGGAATAACAAGGAAATGTGGGACATGATGAAAAGATCAAACCTCTGCATCATAGGGATGGAGGAAAGAGAAGAATCCCATGAGAATGGTATTGATCAGATCTTCAACAGAATAATAGATGGAAATTTCCCCAAACTAAAAAAGTCAAACCCATACAAATACTAGAAGGACATAGGATACAGAGAAGAAACTCCCCTCAATATAACATATTTAAAACATTAGATACCCAAAACAAAGACAAAATTCTGAAAGCCATAAAAGAATAAAAACAAATTACATATAAGGGGAAACCTATCAAAATTACAGCTGACTTTTCAATGCAAGCTATGAAAGCAAGAAGAACGTGGACCAAAGCATTCCCAGTGCTAAATGGCTATCAATGCCAACCCAGGTTACTATACCCAGCGAAAATGTCAATTCTAGTTGAAGGAAAGAGAAAAATCTTCCATGATATAAACAAGATGAAATAATGCGTGTCCGGAAAACCAACCCTTCAGAGAATATTTGAAGCAGTTCAGAGGACAGAGGATGAAAGCAACTACCCCGAGATGCCTTGAAACAGAAATTAATAAAAGCAGAACTGCAGAAGTAGAAACCTAGACTAAAACTGCAAATGGATAATAATGTCAAAAGAAGCAACACACATCTCTCAATTATCACCCTAAATATTAATGGACTAAACTCTCCAATCAAAAGGCATAGATTAGGAGGATGGATTAGCAAACAGAATCCATCTATATGCTGTCTGCAAGAAACCCATCTCACCCTTAAGGATGGGCACCAACTTAAAGTGAAAGGATGGAAAAACATATTCCAAACAAACAGTATCAAAAAGAAAGCAGGAGTTGCTATTTTAATATGAGACAAAATAGACTTAAAAGTAGAAGCAATTAAAAGAGACGAAGAGGGCCATTACATCCTTATCAAAGGGAAAATTAACCATGAAGACTTCACAGTCATGAATATATATGCACCAAACTCCAGTGCACCGATCTTTATAAACACAACTCTACAGGCCCTTTAGTCACAGATTGACCCCAGTACACTCATAGTATGGGACTTCAATACCCCACACAGTCCTCTGGACAGATCAACTGGGCAAAGGATAAACAGAGAGACATCTGAACTGAACGATACAATACAGCAAATGGACCTCACAGACATCTTCAAATATTCTACCCAAACACCAGAATATACTTTCTCCTCACAACCCACGGGAACATTCTCCAAAATTGACCACATACTTGGACACAGAAAAAACATTGACAAATACAAAAAATTGAAATAATTTCATGCATTCTATCAGACCATAGTGCAATAAAGCTCAATATCAACACCAGGACAAGTCCTGTTACCTACAGGAACACATGGAGACTAAACAACACACTCCTGAATAATGAATGGATCAAAGAGGAAATAAAGAAAGAGATAAAGGCATTCCCAGAACTAAATGACAATGACGGTACAACACAACAAAACCTATGGGACACATTAAAAGCAGTCCTAAGACGGGAGTTTATAGCCCTGGGTGCCCACATTAAAAAAATAGAAAGAGCACAAATAAATGAGCTAACACTGCAGCTAAAAACACTTGAAAGACAACAGCAAATGAACCCTAAATGCAACAGACTGGAAGAAATAACAAAAATCAGAGCAGAAATCAATGAAATAGAAACAAAGAAAACAATACAAAAAATCAACGAATCCAAAATTTTGTTCTTTGAGAGATAAACAAGAGAGACAGACGTCTAGCCCAGTTAACCAAAGGAAAGAAAAAGCAACTATAAATCACTAGAATTCATGATGAAAGGGGAAATATCACAACAAACAATGAAAAGATCCAGACAATCATATAGCAATACTTAAAAAACCTATATTCTACTAAATTTGAAAACTTAAGAGAAATGGATGAATATCTGCAAACAGGGGAATCACCAAGGCTAAACCAAGAAGAGATTAACAGCTTAAACAGACCCATAAAATATGAAGAAATTGAAAATGTAATGAGACTTCCCAATTAAAAAAAGTCCAGGCCCAGATGGTTTCACATCAGAATTTTATAAAACATTTAAAGGGGATTTATGACCTTTATTACTCAAACTGTTCAGAAGGATACAAGCAGAGGGAAATCTCCCAAATTCCTTCTATGAAGCCAGCATCACTCTAATACCAGAATCAGGCAAGGATGCAACCAAAAAAGAGAACTACAGACCCATCTCATTAATGAACTCAGAAGCAAATATTCTCAACAAAATGCTTGCAAATTAAACCCCTACCTCTTACCCTGCACAAAAATCAGCTCCAAATGGATCAAAGACCTCAATTTAAAACACAAAACCCTGAAGGTTTTAGATGAAAAAGTTGGCAGCAACTTACAAGACATAGGTGTAGGAAGAGACTTTCTAAATCAGACAGCAGCTGCACAGGAAATAAGGTCAAAATTGACAAGTGGGACCTTATTAAACTCAAAAGCTTTTGTACAGCAAAAGAAACAATAAGTGAAGAGAAAACCCACAGAGTGGGAGGAAACCTTCACTCCTGATTCATCTGACAGAGCATTAACTTCCAGAATATATAAACTACTCAAAAAACAAAGGAGAAAGAAAACAAATGACTCACTCAAAAGATGGCGTAAGGAGCTAATCAGAGAATTCACAAGCAAGGAAATAGAGATGGCTGAGAAACATCTTAAAAGTGTTCAACATCATTAATAATTAAGGAAATAGAAATTAAAACCACTTTAAGATATCATCTCACCCCAATAAGACTGGCTAGGATTAAGAAAACAAATGATACCAAATGCTGGAGAGGGTGTGGGGAAAGGGGAACACTCATCCACTGCTGGTGGGAATGCAAACTTGTACAAACACTATGGAAAGCAGTATGGAGAACACTTAAAAGACTCAAAATGAGCCTATCACTTGACCCAGCCATACCATTTCTGGGTATATACCCATCAGACTCTTCCTAAAGCAGAGATACATGTACAGCCATGTTTGTTGCTGCTCTCTTCAGAATAAGAGCTGGAACCAACCCAGATGCCCCACAACTGGTGAGTGGATACAGAAAATGTAGTACATATACACAATGGAGTACTATGCAGTAGTAAAGAAAGATGACATCATGAAATTTGCAGGTAAAAGGATGGAACTAGAAGATTTTATGCTAAGTGAAGTAACACAGTCCCAGAAAAACAAAAGATGAATGGTATCCCTCATCTGTGGATGCTAGTACCAAGTACCTAGGTGTAAGACAAAATGAGCAGTGTTAATATTATACTCCTAATGATCTAAAGACAACTGTGCTCTTGTACTGGGAATCCCTAGACAGGTTCTAGAGCTGACATAACACATATTCTCAGACCTTGGACTTTTAGTATATTATGGAGGACATGTGTGCATCTTTTAGAGTAATATGAGATTAAAATGGAAAGATGTGAAACAAGAAATATATGCTATGGAAATAGCATACAGTTTCCAAAGGATACAATGTTAACATAGGTGCAATGTAACAGGCTGGTGCAACTTAGCCTTTCTGGGTGCTTAACGACCATATCTGAAGTCCCAACCAATTTGACCGAGGGACCTGGGGAAAACTTTGTTCCTTGCCCTCAGAGGTCAACCAAGTCTTAGGGATTATATGTGGGGGCATCTCTTGAAACGTTCTGCAGATGTGGGTCACCATTCTTCCTCTTCAGGGAGGTCTTGGAGAGCCACTAATGGGACTTCAGCCAGTGTCCAGTCTATAAAAAGGAAAGTCTGCTCATCCTTCAGAAAAGGAAGCTTGTTCTAGCAAGACCTGATTATGTCCTCATGTGGAAGGAACTGGTGGATGAGGAGCTGAAAGAAGCAAGGGGCTCCCACCCTCCCACCCCCAAAAAACCTTGAGAGACCCCTGAGGATCAGATCCTCAACTGTCTTCAACAAAACCTTGGTTAATCTGGGCTATCTGTATGGCCTTAAGCATCCAGAAGGAATGTACAACCAGAAATAAATAATTAGACCAGAGAACCTGTAATGCAGACACAAAACTTGAGATCTTAGTAAAAAGACAAAAAGAAAGAGAGAGAGAGAGAGAGAGAGAGAGAGAGGAGAGCATTGAGATCTTAGTAAAAAGACAAAAAGAGAGAGAGAGAGAGAGAGAGGAGAGCATTGAGATCTTAGTAAAAAGACAAAAAGAAAGAGAGAGAGAGAGAGAGAGAGAGAGAGAGAGAGAGAGAGAGGAGAGCATTGTTGTTTGGCCTGGCTACAATTCTCACAGGCAGGTGCATATCCTCTATAGATGCCACTGTTTCGTGCACTCTTCAAAGACATGAGACACAGCTTTTTTTTTTTTTTTTACTTTTTAACCTTCCAGTGTGGACTGAGAAATGCTGAGATACTCAGCTTGTGAACTGAGTACCTAATGGAAATTCTGCCTCCTCAGGAGATGGACTGACATTGTTGGATTACCTCGGCAGTAACATGGAGGCCAATGCAGGGGGATCATGACAGGACATGTGCTTACTGGACTTCATTTGGGAGCACAATATTCAAAGCAGAAGCACATCAGTAAGGGTTTCCTTCTGCATAAGGTATTTTTGTAATGTAATGTCTTAATCATAATCTACCTTCAAACATTTTAGTAATATATTTAATGTTTAGATAGTATATTAGCAGCATGCAATAATTACATCATAGGGTCTCAAGAAGAGGCAGTCTATTGCAAGGACTTTCTCTGCTGCCAGTTTTCATAGGCTGTTTAAAGTTAGAAAACTGAATAGAAACACTGAACATTGTAGAAATGCACTTTGCTCAGTAATACTTGAGTTGTTGCAATATTAGACTATCCATTTGGTTGTTACAGAAAATCCTTAACTCTAATTGATGGTTGTTGCCATAATAGTATATTGCCCATATTTCTACCTCTAGTATTGGGCTTTATGTGCTAGAATTCAATATCCTTGCACCTGAGCAACTGCACGTCTTTTTTAAAAAGACACATGGTTTACTTGCACAAAACTGATCAGATTTGAGAGATCCTTAATGACCTTGAAGTTGTTTTTGTGGGTGTGAAACAAATGGTGAGAATTTGAATTGTTCCCTTATTATAGTATTGAAATTAAGTCTACTTAATCTATGAAATCATGTTCATGCCCTGATTTTATGTACTTATATCTATCAATAAACAGTGTCAAAAAAAAAGCATAACTGCAGAAGTAGAAACCTATACGAAAAACGCAAATGGATAATAAGGTGAAAGGAAGCAACACACATCTATCAGTTATAACCTTAAATATTAATGGACTAAACTCCCCAATCAAAAGACATAAACTGAGAGATTGGATTAGGAAACAGAACCCATCGATATGCTGTCTACAAGAAATGCATCTTACCTTCAAGGATAGGCAAGACCTTATAGTCAAAGGATGGAAAATATATTCCAAGCAAATGGCACCAAAAAGAAAACAGGTGTTGCTATATTAATATCAGACAAAATAGACTTCAAAATAAAAGAAATCAGAAGAGACAAAGGCCATTACATTCTTATCAAAGGAACAATTCACCGCGCATATTTCACAATTATGAAAATATATGAACCAAACTCTACTGCACCAAACTTTATAAAGACAATTATCCAGGACCACAAGGCACAGGTTAACCCCAGGACACTCAGAGTAAGGGACTTCAATACCCCACTGAGCCCTTCAGACAGGTCAACTGGACAAAGAATAAACAGAGAGACATCTGAACTGAATGATATGATACACCAAACAAAGCTCACAGACATCTACTGAATATTCCACCCTAATACCAGAGAATACACTTTCTATTCAGCACCCCACGGAACATTTTCCAAAATCAACAACATACTGGGACACAGAAGAAACCTCCACAAATACAAAAAGTTTGAAATAATTTCATGCATTCTATCAGACCACAAAGCAATAAAGCTCACTATCAACACCAGGATAAGCTATACTATCTACAGGAACACATGGAGACTAAACAACACACTCCTGAACAATGAGTGGGTCAAGGCAGAGAAAAAGAAATAAATAAAAGCATTCCTGGAACTGAATGGCAATGATTATACTACACAACAAAACCTATGGGATACTTTAAAGCAGTCCTAAGAGGAATGTAACAATCAGGGAATATGGGACACCATGAAAAGACCAAACCTACACATCATAGGTAGAGAAGAAGGAGAAGAATTCAAGGAATGGTATTGACCAGATCTTCAACAACATTATAGAAAGAAAATTTCCCCCAATTCAAGAAAGACATACCCATACAAATAGAAAAAGCACACAGAGCACCAAATAGACAAGACCAGAAAGGAAATTCCCCATGCCTTGTCATAGTAAAAACACAAGATGCCCAAAACAAAGATAGAATACTGAAAGCTACAAGATTAAAACAAGTCACATATAAAAAAAGAAAAGAAGGTGAAAGGAAGCAACACACACCTCTCAATAATAAGCTTAAATATTAATGGTCTAAACTCCCCAATCAAAAGACATAGACTTGGAAAATTTATTAGGAAATAGAAATCAACTATATTCTGTCTACAAGAAACCCATCTCACCCTCAAGGATAGGCACCAACTTAAATTGAAACGATAGAAAAAATAATATAAGGGGTCCTGAGTAGGGCAGGGCTCAGGACAAGCCCGCCACCACTCCAGAAAGGTATAATCAGGGCATTGACCCACGGGTGCAGGACAATTGATTTGCTGAGTTGTGGCAAAGGGGGCCCAGTGACTGGCGGACCTAGCCCTGACTCCTAATTCCTGCCAAAGCTTGGCTGGGCGGCCCCGCCCCCACCCCGTAGTCACAAGTGGGAGGGGATCTTGGCTTTGGAGTCAGGCACAGACGCCATATTGGGGTCCTGAGTAGGGCAGGGTTCAGGACAAGCCCACCACTGCTCCAGGAAGGTATAATCAGGGCATTGACCCATGGGTGCAGGACAATTGATTTGCTGAGTTGTGGCTGTTAGGACACCCCCCCCCACCAACAACTGAAACTGAGGAGAGAGTATCCAGTGGATTAAGAGAACATTCAAAACAGGAAAGGAAGAGACTTCCAGTATCCAATATATAAACAAAAGTGAAAGCCTGAAAACTAGACAAGTCAGCCCTCCATAAACAAGGAGGAGGGAAGGAAGGGGGGAAAAAAGGCATTGGAAGGAGGCAAGCAAAATAAAACAAGCTTTCAGCCTTCAACAAACTGAAAAGGCATTTGAGATTTGAATCACAAAAGGGAAACCCACATGCCAGGGAGACGACGAAGAGACAACATGGGAAAGGTACAGGATAATTCCGCACCAAGCTCTACCAACACTACGGAAGGAAGAAAGCTATAATCGATCCCCCTGGAGTGACCCCAGAAACAGACCTTAGAGGAATAATTGCAGACCTATGAAGACAAATTAAAGAACATAAAGAAGAATTCAGAGAAGTAAGAGAGAGAATGAAAAACTCAAAAAGGACTAGAGGGTACAATGACAAACTAAAGGAAGAACTCAGAGAAGTAAAGAAGAGAATGAAAAACTCAAAAGTAACCTAGAGGGATACAATAACAAACTAAAGGAAGAGATTGAAAACAAAAACAAGGGACACACACTGCTCCGGCCAGACAGAACGAAGAAGAGAAGGAAAACAAAAAAAAGAACTCAAGAAGGATTAAATACAAACTCCGGAGTAAGTAGGAACACTGAAAAAGGTAGGCCAAAAGACCGAAGTAAGGAGCACACAGAAAGAGATTGAGAAACTCCAATAAAAGGACATGGATATATTGAAGGAAATCACAGGATGAAATGGAAAAGGAATAGAACACTATCAATTGAGAAGAAAGGAAAGGAAACAGCCTCAGCAAATAGAAATGGAGGAAGCAGAACAATAAATTCAGACCTGAAGATATACACAGAGACTTAAAGAACTCAATAGAGATTATGAAAAAATTCTAAAAATAATACAGAAACTGGCAACAACAGGAAAATGCGGACATCTCATAGAAAAGATCAAACCTCCCACAACTCATGGGAATAGAGGAAGGAGAAGAATCTCAAGAAATAGTATGACAGATCTTCAACAGATATAGATGAAAACTTCCCCAACTAAAGTAGACAAACCATCAAATACAAGAGCACATAGACTCCAAGAACAACTCAGAAAAGAAACTCCCCACACACATCATAGAAAATGCTAAAAAAAAAAAAAAATTCTGAAGGCCACAAAAGAAAAACAAGTCACATACAAAGGGAAATCCATCAGAATTAAAACTGACTACTCGCCACCAACCATGAAAGTAAGAAGAACATGGAGCAAAGCATTCCCAGTTTAAAAAGGACTATGGATGCCAACCCAGAATACTTTACCCAGCAAAAATGTCAATTACAGTTGAAGGAGAGAGAAGATCTTCTAAGACAAACAAGATGATAGAATACATGTCCGGAAAAACCAACTCTCCAGAAAATGCTTGAAGCAATTCAAAGGGCAGAGAGAGGAGCAACTATCCTCACCACCTAGGAAAAGAAACTAATAAAAATATAAACATAGGAGTGAAATCAGAGACAAAAGTCCAAATGGATATAAGGTGAAAGGAAAAACATCCATCTTTCAATTATAACCCTAAATATAATGGGTAAACTCCCCAAACAAAAGGCAATGACTGGGAGAATGGATTAGGAACAAAATCATCTATATGCTGTCTACAAGAAACCCATCTCAATTTCAAGGACGAGCACCAACTTAAGGTGAAGGGATGGAAGAAATATTCCAACAAATGGTACCAAAAGAAAGCGGTGTCACTATCCTAATGTCAGGCAAAACAGACTTCAAAGAAAAAGAAATCAAAAAGGACCCAAAGAGGGCCATTATATCTTCATTAAGGAACAATGAGATGAAGACTCACAATCATGAATATATGTATGCACCAAATGCCGGCACACAAAAACTTTGTAAAGAAACTCTTCATGATCTCAAGGCTCAGATTAACCCAGCACACTTACATAGTGGGGACTTGCATGCCGCACTAAGACCTTTGACAGATCAACAGGACAAAGGATACAACAGAGAGACATCTGAACTGAATGATGAGCAAATACAACAAATGGACCTCACAGACATCTATCGAATATCCACCCAAACATCAGAGATACACGTTCTACTCAGCACCCCAATGGAAACATTTTCTCCAAAATATGATCATATAGACTGGGACCACAGGGGAAAAACTCAACAAATACAAAAAAGGATTGGAAAATGAAAATCTCATGCATTCTTTCAGACCACAGTGCAATAAAACTCAATATCAACACCGAGGATAAACCCTGACAAGCCTACAAGAAACACATGGAGACTAAACAACACTCTCTGAATAATGAATGGGTCAAGGAAGAAATAAAGAAAAGAAATAAAAAAACATTTCCTGGAACTGAAGTGACAAATCGATGATACAACGCAGAAACCTATGGGAACATCCTTAAAAAGTCCTAAAGAGAAAAGTTTATAGCTCTAAGTGCCTACATTAAAAAAAGAACAGAAAGAGCAACAATGAACGATTACACTCAGCTAAAAGTACTTGAAGACACAACAACAAATGAAACCTAAACGTAGCAGACAAGAAGAAATAAAAAAATCAGAGCAGAGATCAATGAAATAGAACAAAAGAAAACCATACAAAAAAATCAATGAATCCAAAAGCTGGTTCTTTGAGAGAATAAACAGATAGAACAGACCTCTAGCCAGTTAACAAAAAGAAAGAAAAAACACCAATCATAGAATCTGATGAAAAGGGAAATATCACAACAGATAAGAAAAAAAAGTAAGACAACGGATAAAAAAAGAACAACGTAAACAAAGAAAGGCTTGTACGGATACTTTAAAAACCTATACTCTACAAATTTGAAAACCTAAGAGAAATGGATGAATATCTGAAATCTTGGGAATCACCAAACCTCAACCAAAGAGAGATCAACAGCTTAACCACAGACAATAATATGTGAAGAAATTGAAGATGTAATAGCAGCCTCCCAACCAAAAATATCCCAGGTCCAGATGGTTTCACAGCAGAATTCTATAAAATATTTCAAAAAGACTTACAACCATTTAATATTCAAGTTGTTTAGAAGGATACAAACGGAGGGAGTTCTCCCCAGATGCCTTCTATGAAGCCAGCATCACTTTACCAAAACCAGGCAAAAGATGCAACTAAAAAGAAGAACTATAGACCCAATCCCTAATGAACACAGATGCCAAAATTCTAAATAGGGTATTGGCAAATCGCATACAGACCCACATCAAGAAATCATCCACCATGACAAGTTGGATTCATACCAGAGATGCAGGGATGGTGTACAACATACGAAAACAATAATATCATCAAGCATAGTAAACGGACTGAAAGACAAAAATCACACAATCATCTCAATTGACGCGGAAAAAAGCCTTTGACAAGTTCCAGCATTCTGTTCATGTTTAAAGTCTTAGAAGGAATTGGATGGAGGGATCACACATTAATGATATCAAAGCCATATACAGGAAACCCACAGCAATATCATCCTAAATGGGGAAACGACAGAAGCATTCCCCTAAGAGGTTAGGAACTCAGCAAGGTTGTCCCCTGTCACCACTCTTTTCAACATGTGCTTGAATCCCTTGCTAGGGCATAAGGCAAAGGAAATAAAGGAAATTAAAGGAGTTCTAATAGGAAAAGAGGAAGTCAAGCTATCCCTTTTTGCTGATGATAGGATTGTCTACTTAAGGGATGCTAAGAACTCCACCAGGAAACTCCTAGAAATGATTAGGAGATTCAGTAAGGTGGCAGGATACAAATAAACCTAGAAAAATCAGTAGCCTTCTCTACACCACACAGTAAGGCAGCTGAAGAAGGAATACAAGAGCTCCAACAAAAAACCAAAAACAGTAAAATACCTAGGAACAAACCTAATCCAAAGATACAAGGACCTCTACAACAAAAAATTTTAAACCTCTGAAGAAGGAAATAGAAGACATCAGGAGATGGACAAACTCCCATGCCATGGATTGGGAAAATAAATATAGTAAAAATGTCCATTCTACCTAAACTTGTATACAGATTTAGCGCAATCCCAATCAAAATCCCCAAGAGCTTCTTCAATGTTTGGAAAAAAAAATCCTCAATTTCATTTGGAAAAACAAAAACCCCGAATAGCCCAAGCAACTCTGGGCGAAAAGAGCAATACAGGGGGGATCGCTTTAACCAGACATCAAACTATACTACAGGGCTATACTCCATAAAAACAGCTTGGTACTGGCACAAAAAACAGACCAGTTGACCTATGAACAAAACTGAAGATCCAAACCTGAGCACATACAATTTCAGACCATCTCATATTGATAAGGAGGCAAGAAGAACATTGGAGAAAGACAGCATCTTCAACAAGTGGTTGGCAAAACTGGATCAACACTGTGAAGAATGAAATTATACCCCTACCTCTCACCTGTTACAAAAGTCAATTCCAAATGTTTTGAAGACCTCAAGTGAAATCCAAAACTCTGGAGTGATAGAAGAGAAACTGGCAGCAGACTACAGACGTAGGTGTAGGAAAGGACTTCTTAAATCAGACAGCAGGTGCACAAGAAATAAGGTCATCAATTGACAATGGGACCTCATTAAAACCAAAAGCTTCTGTACATCAAAGAAACAAAAAAAGGAAGTAAAGCAAAACCCACAGAATGGGAGGAAACCTTCACACAGATACAATCGACAAAGCATTTAATTCAGAGTATCAAGCTACTCAAAAAACAAAGAAGAAAGAAAAACAAATGAATCACTCAGAAGATGGAGCAAAGATCTGAACAGAGACTTCACAGAGGAGGATTAGAGATGGCTGAGAAACACCTTAAAAGTGTTCAACATCATTAATATTAGGAATGCAAATTAAACACCACCTTAAGATACCACCTTACTCCAGTAAGACTGGCTAGGATGAAGCAAAAAAAATGATGCCAAGTACTGGAGAGGTGTGGGGAAAGGGGAACACTCATCCATTGCTGGTGGGAATGAAATCTTGTGCAGCCCTATGGAAAACAGTGTGGAGAACCCTTAGAAGACTCAAAATGACCTGCCATTTGGCGTCATTACCACTCCTGGTATATACCCACAAGACTTATCTTACTGCAGAGATACTGCACAGCTAATTTATTGCCACTCTAGCATACTACGCAAAAAACTGGAATCAACCCCAAATGCCCCTCAACTGACGAGTGGATAGAGAAATGTGGTACATGTACCAATGGAATTCTATGCAGCAGTAAAGAAAGACAACATCATGAACTTTGCAGGTAATGGATGGACTTGAAGACATAATGTTAAGTGAAGTAGCACAGTCCCAGGAAAAACAAATGACAAAATGGTATCTCTCAATTGTGGATGCTAGTACCAAAAACCCAGTTATAAATATTTTGTGGAGAAGGAATGCATATTAAAAGAACAACAACAGAAAAGATTGCATCAGAAGGCTGACTGAAATGGTGACTCGGGAGGGGTGGGAGGGGTGGAGAGGGACACGGGTGTATATTCGATTGGTGCATGTTTAATTGACGTGAGTTCAACAAGTATCCAGTTTTGCCCAGACTCTGTCTACAGAATACATGGTGTTTAGGACTTAATAAAAGTAAATATGTGCATATTGGACAACACTGGTTTGAAGGCTGATAAAAAGTAATGCATCTGAGTTAATTGGGTGGTATATAAATTGCTCTTGTCCACATAGCTTTAACTAATATCTGTATAACATTATTTTGGGATTGGTATAAACAATGTTCTCTATAATTTTTGCTGTCATATAGTATCACTTGGTAGCAATCTCTTTCACCTATAGGATGATTTTAACTCAAAAATAAACTTTGTTTCCCAAGTTAATCACATACAGTAACCCAAAACAGCCATGGGTGAACTTGATGAAATCTGTGCCTTGATTCCACCCTATAGGGTATGTATAAAACAACTGCTTTTTGAGACTCATGGGTCAAAAATAAAATAAAAACCTTAAATAAAAACGGGGGATATAGATAGATATGAAAAACTTTTTGTCAAAAACCTTGCACCCAAATCTTAAAACTAAACTATGGGAAGGGTTTGTATGTTCCAAAAGGCCAGAGTATCACCAACTTAATGGCTGAGAAAAAAGAAAAATGCAGCTTTGCATGAGTAGGATGTACCAGAAAGTGCCAGCAGAAGGATTGACTCCTCTGGGCATTGAAGGGAACAAATTGCCTCAGATTGCTGCAGACATCACCCCTCTGTGGATCCTACTAGTAACAACTATCTTTATGTTTCCTAATGAGCTTACCTTTAGGTGCCACAAAGGTTTTAAATACAAGAGAGACTTTTGTAACTCACCCCATAGAATAAGGAGAAATAAGATGATGATGAGGTCATTCTCCAGTGTAGATTGGAGCCAACTGTTATGAGGTATTCTCTTGTAAAATCAGTAAAACTACCTTCTAATTGTCAAACAAAATGTGAAAAAGGGATATTCTCTATTCAGAACCAAATATAATGCTAAAGTCTCCTTAGCTATGCACATTATACAAAATATATTAATACAGGAGCTCTGACATCAACAATGGATTATTCTACCCAAGGAGATGTTGGCCAGGGGATTCCAACCCCACAAATGGTAAAGGCTCCTTGCCTCCAAACTGGGATATCTGCAGGACGAGAGGCAGATAAGGCCCTGCTGTTGAAGACCTGATATAACATGGGAAAGTATTGGAGACCGCACTTGCAAGTTACAGATGGTCTCTGGGATGCCAGATATTGTGTTACCAAAGACCACTAAACCAATAAGCAAATATAGGTCTCCTTGAGTCAAGCAAGACTCCATCAGCACCAGCTACACTCATCTGCCTGGAAATACTGTGCAGCCAGTGGCAGCCATATGTCTGTATAGCCCAAATCTAATTGGCTATTGCTCTCTCCTTGGAGGAATAACCCACAGCTGATGCCACAAGCCTTACATCCTCTAATGGTTAGGAGATGTTATAAACCACATGAAGACCCATTCATACTTAACAGAAGAAAATGTAAATCATGAATCAACATAACATCCAAACATCTGTATCTATACCTAAGAAACCTACCGGGCTGGAGAGATGGCCTAGCGGTTAAGAGCGCCCGCTGACTGCTCTACAGAGGACCCAGGTTCAATCCCCAGCACCCCATGGCGGCTGAGAACCGTCTGAAACTCCAATTCCAGGAGAACTCCAGTTCCAGGGAGTCTGACACCCTCTTTCTGACCTCTGCAGCATTGCACAACACGGGTTGCCAGACTTGCATGCAGACAAGTACATTCCATACACCATTACAGAAATACATAAAATTAAAAAAAAAATTTAAAAAAAAGAAACCTACACGTAACAATTAGTACTGTTTAAATACCTATATATCTAATTGTCTGTGCTTCATTAGTAGGATCGAAAGGCTATATTTATACTGTTTAATACCTAAAATATCTAATTGCATGTGCTTCATTAGTAGGATTCGAAAGTTATGCCTGGACAAGCTGGCTGCCCATGAAAGAAAACAACCAGAACTGACTAGAGCAAGACATCAGCTCCAGAGAAAGTAGAGTGTTTTGCTTCTCATCCACCTTTGCCCCTTTTCTAAGCTAGGGATCAATCTGCGGAAGGGGCGTGGTAGAATGTAAGGGCTGATGGGGTTAGATGGTGAAACTACAACAATATAGACTGGACACTCATTTGATCAACTTGATTGAACATACAAGCCCCCCCTGCTGGATGGTGGGACCCATGAGCTGTGTGGGTTTGGGCACAACTGCTTGCAAATTGGTTTTACATGAAGGATGCTTGTACTCACAAATTATCACTTATTGTTAAAAAAATGAAAACAAAACAAAACAAAAAAGCAGAGAAAGATGCAGAAAACTTATGGCAGAATGCATGATCTGGGATGGGTAGGGGTGGGGTGGGGGGAAGGGAAGGGGATATATGCCTGAACTGAATTGGAAAATGATGTATGAAATACACAAAGCATCAATAAAAAAATAGAAAAAAAAGAAAAAATAATATAAGCAAATGGTACCAAAAAGCAAGCAGGAGTTGCTATTCTAATATCAGACAAAACAGACCTCATTGTAAAATTAATCAGAAGAGAAAAAGGGGCTTGTTACATCCTTATCAAAGGAAAAAGTAACCATGGATATTTCACAATCATAAAAACTCCAGTGTACTAAACTTTATAAACATAATCCTGCAAGACCTTAAGGGACAGATTAATCCCAGCATGTTAATAGTGGGGGACATCAATACCCCACTGAGCCTTTTGGATAGATCAACTGGATGAAGAATAAATAGAGAGACATCTGAACTGAACAATACATTATTCCAAATGGACCTCACAGACATCAACCGAATAATCCACCCAAACACCAGAGAATATATTTTCTACTCAGCACCCCAAGGAACATTCCCCACAATCAAACACAAACTGGGACAAAGAAAAAACTTCAACAATACAAAAGTATTGAAATAATTGCATACATTCTATCAGACCACAGTGCACTAAACCTCAGTAACAACACCAGGATAAACCCTACTATCTACAAGAACACATGAAGAGTAAACAACACACTCCTCAATAATGAATTGGTCAAGGAAGAAATAAAATAAAATTAGGTCTAGAAGTAAACAAAAATGCCAATACAACACTATAAAACCTATGGGATACTTTAAAAGCAGTCCTAAGAGAGGTTTATCACATGGGTTCCTATATTAAAAAAAACATAAAGAGCACAAATAAATGATCAAACACTACAGGTAAAAACACTCTACAGACAGTAACAAATGAACCCTAAGCCCAACAGACAAGAAGAAATAACAAAAATCAGAGCAAAAAATCAATGAAATAGAAGCAAAGAATACAATATAAAGAATCAAGGAATCCAAAAGTTTGTTCTTTGAAATGATAAACAAGATTGACAGCCATCCAGCCCTATTAACCAAAAGAAAGAAAGAGCAACTCCAAATCGATAGAATCCATGATGAAATAGGAAACATCACAATAGACAATGAAAAAATCCATTCATGTGAGAATACTTAAAAAAACTATAATCCACTGAACTTGAAAACCTAAAATCCACTGAACTTGAAAACCTAAGAGAAATGGATGAATATCTGAAATTCTGGAAATCAACAAAGCTTAATCAAGAAGAGATTGACAGCTTAAACAGACCCATAATAAATTAGGAAGTTGAAAATGTAATAATATATGAAGTCCTAGAGGGAATTGGCCTTGAGAGTACATTCCTCAACATAGTCAAAGCCATATGCAAGGAACCCACAACCAACATTATCCTAAATGCAGAAAAGTTAGAAGCATTCCCCTTAAAGGCAGGAACCCAGCAAGGCTGCACCTTGTGTCCACTCCTCTTCAATATCATGCTTGAAAGACTTGCTAGGGCAATAAGGCAAGAAAGGGAAATTAAAGGGGGTACTAATTGGAAAAGAAGAAGTAAACTTATCCATTTTTGCAGATGATATGATAGTTTATAAAAGAGCTATGAAAAGGAGAGATAGCCTAGCGGTTAAGAGCGCCAACCGCTCTTGCGGAGGACCTGGGTTCGATCCCCAGCACCCACGTAGCAGCTGAGAACCATCTGTAACTCCAATTCTAGGGGAATCCGAGACCCTCTTCTGACCTCCGCGGCATTGCACGACACGGGTGCACAGACCTACATGCAGACAGTACATTCAAACACATACAAAATAAATAAATAAAATTAAAAAAAAAAGAAAAACTCCACCAGAAAACTCTTAGAAATGATTAAGATTTTGAGTAAAGTGGCAGGATAAAAATTAACCTCGAAAAATCAGTAACCTTTATTTACACCAACAACAAACAACTGAAGAAGGAATATAGGTAGACTTTCCCACTCACAGTAGCTTCAAAAACAGTAAAAGACCTAGAAACAAACCTAACCAAAGACACCAAAGATCTCTACAACAAAAATTTTAAACCCCTGAAGAAGGAGATTGAAGAAGATATCAGAAGATGGAAAGACCTCCCATGCTCATTCATTGGAAAAATTAATAAAAATGTCCATTTTGCCCAAATTAATATACAGATTCAATGCAAGCCCAATTAAAATCCCTATGAGTTTCTTTACGATTCTGAAAAAAATAAAATCTTGGAATGGAAAAACAGAAGACCCTGAATAACCAAGCAACCCTGAGCAAAAAGAACAATACAGTGGGATCACTATATGAGATTTCAAAGTATATTATAGGGATATTGTCATAAAAAGTGTGGTACTGGCACAAAAACAGGCCCATAGACCAATGGAACAAAATCAATGATCCAAACTTGAGCACACCCAATTTTAACCACCTCATATTTGACGAAGTGGCCGAGGAGATTCAGTGAAGGAAACACAGCATCTTCAGCAAACTATGTTGGCAAAACAGGACCACCACTTGTAGAATAATAAAATTAAGCCCCTACCTCTCACCCTGTAGAAAAATCAACTCAAAATGGGTAAATGACCTCAACGTGAAACCTGTCACTCTGAAGGAGATAGAAGAAATTTTTGACTGTAACCTACAAGACATAGGGATAGAAAAGACTTTATAATTCAGATAGCAACTGCACAGAAAATGAGGTCAACAATTGATAAGTGAGACTTCATTAAACACATAAGCTTCTGTACAGTGAAAGAAACAATCAAGGAAGTGAAGATAAAACCCACAGAGTGGAAGGAAACCTTCATGTGTTATACATCTGATGGAGCATTAGCTTCCAGAATATATAATATACTCAAAAAACAAAGAAGTAAGAAAACTCAAATGATGGAGTAAAGAGCTGAACAGAGACTTCACAAGTGAGGAAGTAAATATGGCTGAGAAACATCTTAAAAAGTGTTCAATATCACTATTAAGGAAATGCAAACTAAAACCACTTTATGTTATCTCACTCCAATAAGACTGGCTAGGATCAAGAAAAATATACCAAATGCCAGAGAGGTTGTGGGGAAAGGGCCACACACTTCCACTGCTAATGAGAATGTAAACTCTTACAACCACTATGAAAAGCAATGTGGAGAACCCTTAAGAGACTCAAAATGATCCTCTAAACCTTCAATGCCAGTTGGGGACTGCTGAGATATCCACCTTGTGGACTGAGCAGCTACTGGGGTTTCAGCCTCTTCAGAGTATAGACTGCCATTGTTGGACTACCCAGGCTGTATCGTGGAGGCCAGCACAGGAAGATCAAGACAGGATGAAGTGCTTACTAAATGTCATTTGTGTGACCATGGGAAGGAAAAACCTCAGTGTGGAGCACAAGGGCAGGACTGATGGTTGTTTGGTCTTGCCAAGGAGGAGCCTTCAAACAGTTCCTTAAAGAAAACATGACATCTTTTGCCTAAAAAATAAAAGAAAGCCAGGCATAGTGGCTCACACCTTTAATCCTAACACTTGGGAGGCAGAGGCAGGTGGATCTCTGTTAGTGCAAGGCCAGCCTGGTCTACAGAATGAGTTCCAGGCCAGCAGGGGCGAGAGGGAGACCCTGTCTCAAAAAGATAAAAGAAAAGAAAATCCTCCAATTCAGGTGATATGTGTATGTATGTATATACATATGTCTGTATGCATGTATGTATATATTTATGTATGTGTATATATATTGAAAAAAATATATGCAATACAAGTAAATGGAGAGAACAACAAGAAAAGAACTGGAAAAAAAAACTTAAAAGTGAAGTTCTTCCCAAAACAATAAGCCTCTGCTTTGAAATAAAATCTGGAAAGACTCAGGAAAAGATGCAAGACATGTATGGCAGAGTCTATGAACTCAGGAGGGATGGAGGGCATGGAAAGGAAAATTATTTTAAATTAGATTGAGAAATGATGTTTGATGAATGAAAAAGTTTAATAACAATAAAAAATATTGAAAAAATACTCAAAATGAACTTACCACCTGACACACTCATACCACTCATGCATACATACCCACAAGATCTTACTGGAGAGATAACTGTACATCCAGGTATATCACAGAGATGTATGTATGTATGTATGTATGTACAGAGATACCTGTACATCCAGGTATATCACAGCTCTCTTCACAATGCTGAAGAGTTGGAAGCAAATCCAAGTGCCCCTCAACAAGGAATGGATAGAGAAAATGTGGTACATCTACACAAGGGAATGCTATGCAGTGGTAAAGAAAGTTGACATCATGATCTTTGGGAGTAAATGGATGGAACTAGAAGTCATTATGCTAATTGAAGTAACACAGTCCCAGAAAAACAAACTACAAATGGTATCCCTCTTTTGTGGATGCCATCACCAAATCCTTAGTTGCAAGGCAAACTGAGCAAAGTTATTGCTGTATTTCTTTTTATCTGAAAGCAACTGTGCTCTTATAATGTGAATCCCTTAAGGCATTCTAGAATTAACCTACCACTTATTTTCAGACTTTGTAATTTGTGGTATATGGGTGTAGGGTATGTATGAATACTTTAGAGTAATATAAAAATAAAGAGGGAAATGTGAATTCCTAAATATGATTTGGAATTAGCATACAGTTTATTTTCAGACATCATAATTATGATATATGTGTGACATAAATATAGTTGCATAATTTGTAGCAATACAAATTGGAGGGAACAACAAAAAAAGGAATGGGACAAAGAACTGACTGAAACAGTAAACTTCTGCCTAAAATAATAAGAATAAACAAAAGCCTTTTAAAAGACTGAGAAAATGATGCCCAGCATGGCAGCAGGAGGCCAGGAACCCAAAACATCCTAAATGACCAAACTACAGAGATTAAGAGTATACAGAGTGTGGTACCATGGGAAGGTCCCCCAAATTCAGCCTCAATCACCCACTGCTCAGGGAACACTGTGGAAGGTGGAACAGAAATATTGTAAGAGCAGGGAGGTGGTGGAAGACCAAATGGAAATCAATCCTTCGAGCTCATGGGACCTTGTTCATATGAAACTTCAGGATTGCTGTCATCATGCACAAGACCCATGCAAGCTCTGCTGGACAAAAACCCAGCACAGAACTGCAAAAATAGGTAACAGAACCCAGTCTTACCCTTTGAAAAATATGTATGAAATACACAAATTATTCAATAAAATTATAATAAAAAGAATTCACCTTTCTCCACAACTTACCAGTGTTTTCATTTTTGTTTTCTGGGGTAAGATGAAATTTCAAAGTGTTTTAAATTTACATTTCTCTATTGACTAAAAATATTGAGCATGTTATTTTTTCAGTTTTTTTTAAATTATTATATTGATGTTTTGTGCATTTTGTATAGCATTGCTTCTGAATCCAATTTAGACTCATTCCTCCTCCTGTCCCCCCACCCCACCTTCACTCACGCATTTTGCCATACATGTCTTGCATCTTTTTCTGTTTTAAAAGTGTTTTTTATGCAGAGGCTTATTTTTTTCAGCAGAATTTTACTGTTTCAATCAGTTCTTTGACACTTGTTGTTGTTCCCTCCAATTTGTAGTCCCCCAAATATGCATCTATATTTATGTCACACACATACCATAATTATGACATCTGATGATAAACTGTATGTTAATTCCAAGTCATATTTAGGAATTCACACTTTTCTCTTTTAATTTTCTATGACTCTAAAGTATGCGTATATACCCTCCACCCATATACCACAAATTACAAAGTCGGAAAATAAGTGGTAGGTTAATTCTAGAACCCATTAAGGGATTAACTTTGTAAGAGCACAGTTGCTTTCAGATATATATATATATATATATATATATATATATATGAAATGCAAAGTTAATGCCATTTATATATATATGGCATTAACTTTGCTTGGTTTGCCTTACAACTAGGGATTTGGTGCTAGCATCCACAAAAGAGGGATATCATTCATAGTTTGTTTTTTTCTGGGACTGTGTTACTTCAGTTAGCATAATGGCTTCTAGTTCCATCCATTTACCTGCAAAGTTCATGATGTCATCTTTCTTTACCATTGCATAGAACTCCATTTTGTAAATGTACCACATTTTCTTTAATCCACTCATTGGTTGAGGGACTCTTGCCCTGCTTCCAACTCTTCACTGTTGTGAAGAAAGCTGCAATAAACATGGTTTTACTTGTTTCTCTGGGACAGGCTGAGTCTTCTTGTATATACCCAGGATTGGTATGACTGGGTCAGGTGGTAGGTTTAATTTGAGTTTTTTAAGTGTTCTCCATACCACTATCCAGAGGGGTTGCGTGAGTTTGCATTCCCACTAGGAGTGAATGATGTTCCCCTTTCCCTACAACCTTTCCAACATTTGCTTTCCTAATCTTAGCTAGTTGTGCTAGGGTAAAATGAAATCTTAAGCTGGTTTTAATTTGTATCTCCTTGATTATTAGGAATGTTGAACACATTCTAAGATGTTTCTCAGCCATCTTCACTTCTTCGTTTGTGAGGTCTTTGTTCAGCTCTTTACTCCATCTTTTGAGCAAGTCATTTGTTTCCTTAATCCTTTTTTGTCTGTTGTTTGTTTTTGATTAGTTTATATACTCTGGATGATAATGCTCTGTCAGATGTAACAGTGGTGAAGGTTTCCTGAAACTCTGTGGGTTTTTCTCTTCACTTCTTTGGTTGTTTCTTTCACTGTACAGAAGCTCTTAAGTTTCATAAGGTCCTACCTGTCAATTGTTGACCTTCGTTTTTGTGCAGCTGCTGCTGTCTGATTTAGAAAGTCTTTTCTTATGCCTATGTCTTGTAGGGTTACTGCCAATGTTTTCTTCTATACTTTTCAGAGTGTAGGCTTTCACATTGAGGTTTTTGATCCATTTGCAGTTGTTTTCTTGTGCAGGATGAGAGGTAGGGGTTTAATTTTGTTCTTCTACAAGTGGTGATCCAGTTTTGCCAGCACCATTTGAAGAGTCTGTGTTTCCTCCACTGAGTCTTCTTGGCACCTTTGTCAAACCTGAGGTGGCTGAAATTGGATGTACTCCAGTTTGGATCTTCAATTTTTTGTGCCAATACATGGCTGTATTTATGACTATAGCCTTGAAATATATTTTGAAGTCTGGTGTAGTAATCCAGTCTGCATTGTTTTTTTTTTTTACTCAGGGTGGCCAGCATCAGTCTAATACCAAAACTAGGCAAAGAAAAAGAAGAAAACTGTAGACCCATTTCATTTATGACCATAGATGCAAAAATTTTCAATAAAATATGTGCAAATCACATACAAGCACACATCAAAAAGATCATCCATCCTGACCAAGTCGGATTCATACCAGAGTTCAACAGAGGTAAATCAATAAATGTCATAAAGCACATAAACTGACTGAAAGACAAAAACCACATGGTCATCTCGATTGATGCTGAAATGGCCTTTGACAAAATTGAATATCCCTTCATTTTCAAAGTCCTAGAGGGAATTGGACTTGAGGGAACATTCCTCCACATTTATTAAAGCCATATAAAACAAACCCACAGCCAACATTATCCTAAATGGGGAATAATTAGTAGCATTCCCCTTAAAATCAGGGATCACATAAGGCTGTCCCCAATGCCCATTTCTTTTCAATATAGTACTTGAAATACTCACAAGAACAATAAGAAAAGGAAAATAAAGGAGTACTAATTAGAAAAGAGGAGGTCAAACTATCCCTTTTTGCAGATGACATGATAGTTTACCTAAGGCATGCCAGAACCTCCCCCAGAAAAATTCTAGAAATAATTAACATTTTCAGTAAAGTGGTGGGATACAAAATTAGCGTGGAAAAATAAGTACCCTTTCTTTATACCAATAACAAGCAATGGAGAAGGAATACAAGGGGACTTTCCCATTCACAATAGCCTCCAAAAAATAAAATATCTAGGAACAATCCTGACTTAAAGACACTAAAAATCTCTACAGTGAAATTTTTAAACCCCTGAAGAATGAGACTGAAGAAGATACCACAATATGGAGAGCCATTCCATGCTCATGGACTGGAGGTATTAGTATAGTAAAAACTGACCATCCTGGACAAAGTAATATACAGATTCAATGGAATTCCAATTAAAATCCCCATGAGCTACTTCAGACACCTAGAAAAAAATCCTAAATTCATATGGAAAAACAAAAGACCCTGGATAGCTAAAGCAACCAGGAGCAAAATGATAGTGAACATTTTAAAATTGATCACACTTGAGCTTCCTTTTTAGAGAACTCTCTGTTCAGTTCGTTTGCCAACATTTTAATTGGATTTTTTTATGTTTATGGTTTTGCTTTGTTTTGTTTTGGTTTGGTTTTTGGTTTTGGTATCTATCAGAGCGATAGCTATTAAATATTTATTCCAATTCAATAAGTTGCCCCTTCATTTGAATGGTGGTGTCTTTTGTTTTTTGTTTTTATTTTTTATTTATTTTTTATGTGTATGAATGTACTGTCTGCATATAGGTTGGCACACCTGTATTGTGCAATGCAGCGGAGGTCAGAAGAGGGTGTCAGATTCCCCTGGAACTGGAGTTAAGACGATCCTTAGCTGCCTTGCGGGTACTGGGAATTGAACCCGGGTCCTCTGCAAGAGCAGTTGGTGCTCTTAACCACTGAGCCATCTCTCCAGCCCCGGTGGTGTTTGTTGTAGAGAAGCTTTTTTTAGTTTAGTATGGGATTAGCCAACCATTCTTTAAATGGTTATAAAGATTGCTTCCTAGGATGGAGCCCATAAGTGACTTTGATGATTGGCTTAACAACCTGGAGTTAGGTCACTGCACATAGGGGAAAACCTAGTACTAGTATAATACTAAATAGTTATCACATTAAACTGACACTCAATGACTTCGTGTTATACCAATATACTAATGCATCTCTCAGCTCTCACCAGAGATGTTTCTTTACACAACAGATGATGATTCACACAAAAACTCCAAACTGGCAGAGAACAAGAGGTTACAGAGTTCTTATCCCTAAATAGGGCACTTGTAGTAGGACATCCTGACACAGGACTCTTGCGGGTGGGGATAGGAAGGCGCAGAGTCAAAGATACAGACCTCAGGAGCCAGGTGAAAGGCAAAAGTAGGCTCATTTATTATAGGAATCAGGAGGACTTTTATACCCCCTCCCTGCGTCCCATTGGTCCCTGGGCAGGTGGCAGTTACTGTGTAAGTTGGCTGGTAGTTGGCATATTTTTTCTCCCATGGGTTCAGACTGAGACTGCATCATCTGTTGCCAGGCTGGCTGCTAAACAGATTCCAGCTTGGCTCCATGGGGAAGTTATAATTGAGCATGCCTAGTGTATGTTGAGCAGCAGGGCTTACTTCTCCTACAGGCACATATAGCAAACTTCTGCCTCTCAAGGCCCAGAGATCATTGCAGAATTGTGAATGCAAAGGTTGGTAGACTCATCGGTGATAGATGACTACAGGACATCAAAATTTTCCAAACAGATGGTCCCTTGCTCATATGAACTCAAAGCAACAGTGAGAGCAGGCACAAGTTCCAGCTAAGTTTAAAGAAGAAAAGAAAAAAAAAAAATCCCGTAATAGATATGAATAAATGTGTAAGAAGCTCTAACATTACCTGAGGAAATTTTGAGAACAGATGGCTTCTGGGAGGAACAGAGATAGTCTCTTTAAATCATGGACTCTGGGTACTTTAACCAGGCTCCATTGGATGGACTCACACTGAAAGACATTTGGAAATACAAATTGGACTTTGTAAATATTATTAAACAAGCACTAATGTACATTAAATTAAGTGAGGCACAATAAGGGGAGGTGTAGATAGGTAAAAGGACCTAATTGTAAAACAAAACAACACACACACACACACACACACACACACACACACACAAAAAAAAAAAAAAAAAAAAAAAAAAAAAAAAAAAACTTAAAACTGGTGCCAGTAATCCTCCAGGATTGGTTTTTGTAAGTCTTCAGTCAGGTTCCTGCCTTGAGTGTTTTGCCCTAACTTTCTTAGGAAAGTAATGGACTGTTGTCAGGTAATGTGTTGTAAAATAAACTGTTTTCTCATCACTTAAAAACATGATCTAGCCAAGGGCTGGAGAGATAGCTAGCTGTTAAGAGCACGACTGCTCTTGCAGAGACCTGGGTTCAATCCCCAGCACCCATATGGCGGCTGAAGACCGTCTATAACCCAATTCCAGGAGAACTCCAGTTCCAGGGGAATCCGGACCCTCGTCTGACCTCCGCGGCGTTACACAACACAGGGTGTGCACAGACCTACATGCAACAGTACACCATACACATACAAAAATAAATAAATAAAAAATTAAAAAAATAACATCTCGCCAGAGAGGATATTGAGGCAAAATGTTCTTAATGTAATCAAGCAGTTGAAAATGAAATTTAAAATGAGGGATTTTATAGAAGGTGGATATCTATTACCCTCTTAAAGTGGTTATTGTATGTTAAGAATTTTAAACCCATAACTCCAGTTTGCTTAAATCCATAAAAAGATAAAGAAAAAAGTAAAGTCACAGGCAGCTTTTCTCATCAGTCGTGCAGCCATCCTGCCCTATAGATATTCAAGCATCAATGTCTATAAAATATTGTGTCACCTGCCAATCACAGTCACATATATAAATTGGTAATTGATCATATATATAGACTGATGAGCTATACAACATTGTGATCATTGCTCCTTCACTAGAAGACCCAAGCTGAGTGATGGTCCTCACAATATTCTTAAATGTCTCTGCCTTCTGAAATCCATGAGAAAGATTGAAAGAAAGATTACTTATTCATAACCCACCAAGAGGTAGACTATATAAAATCTAAATTTTTGTGTTATTTATTATTACCTACAGACTGATGTTAGATGATTTGTAATAAAATTTACATATTCTTCCTAACAATTGTATGCATTCATTGTTAACTGCAGTTTAAAGAGAATGTCATGGTGGCACACGCCTTTAATTCCAGCACTTGGGAGGCAGAAGCAGGCGGATCTTTGTGAGTTCAAGGCCAGCCTGGTCTACAGAGTGAGTTCCAGGACAGCCGGGACTACAGGGAGACCCTGTCTCGAAAAGACCAAAAAAAAAAAAAAAAATCATAAAAAGCCACAGAGATTAGAATTGATCCATGCAAAGTGCTTAGGATGTTTGCAGGTCATATGCTACTATTATGACATAATTAATACATTATTTATTATTGGCTCAGGAGAGTCTTTTGCACATTTTTAGTCACTTTGAATTATTAGGCAAATTTATTTAATATTAAATAGTAGAGAACAACCTGGTTTTTAACATTTTTGAAGATCACAATGCATCTCTATTTTTATAAGACAGTAAAACGATGAGGATATTTTACTTCTATAATAGAGGTAAAAGAACTAGTTCTCTCCCTTCAGGTCATTGATTATGATCCTAAGGGGAAAATAAAACAAGGGAGAAAGTATTCCTTTGAAACTGGGGAACCAACTTTTGTCTAGAGGAATATTTCTAGAGTGGCAAGTTTGGGAACAATTCACTAATTTATAAAACCTAATAACACTACGGGGATATTTCAGAGAATAACTCCATTGAAAGAATAATAATAGTTGTTGAGTATATTGATTTTTAAAGTCACAAAAAATGAAAGGGAAATAATAGGCAATAATTTTGACTTCATATAGACGTAGGCCAAAAATTATATTTGAACAAGAAGCAAGTGACTTGGGGATTTTAACACTAGGAAATGAAAATCTTAAAGTAAAACTAAGTATATGGTACAATGGGGCTTATGTTTGAAATATTTTATAATAAATCCAAACATTTTAAGAATAAATGTACTTGACAGAATGCAGGGGAGCTTGTCTTGAGGGTATATACTTTTATGCAAATCCATAAAATGTAGACTGAAATAGAATGAAAGATAATAAACCAAGCCTAATAGTTTTGTCTCTTCATCCCAACAGCCACACATACTACTTGAAGTAATATGGGATTCCTCCTTCTCATGTTAGGTAGGATTTCAGAAACCTAAACACTACTATTATTATTACCTTTCTCAGTACACCTTAAATTATTTTCATTTTTTTTGTCTATTTTTTATGAGACAGTTTCTCCCTACAGACCCAGCTGGCCTGGAACTCACTCTGTAGGCCTGGCTGGCCTTGAACTCACAGAGATCCCCCTGCCTCTGCCTCCTGAGTGCTAGGATTAAAGGTGTGCGCCACAACACCTGGCTTAAATTATTTTCCCCTAATTAATAACTACTCTTTTACCTTCATGGGCTGATCTTTAAAGGCTTCCTAAAATCCTCCCTCACTCAGAATTAAAGCTCCCATGTGTTGCTCTTCAGTTTGACCAGCACCATTTGTTGAAGATTCTGACTTTCTCCAATGCTTTTTTTTTTTCTGCTTCATTCTCAAAATCAGGTGTCTGACTTATGTCAGATTATCAATACTATTCCATTGGTAAATGTGCCTGTTTTTATACCTGTATTATGCTGTTTTTATTACTATAACTCTATAGTATAACTTAAATTCAGAGATGGTGATCTTTCCAGAAGGTCTTTTACTGTTCGGGATTGTACTGACTGTCCTGATTTATTTTGTTTGTGTTTTCTTATGAAATTTAAGATTATTAAAAAATTTGATGAAGAATCACATTGAAATTTTGAAGCATATTGCTCTGAATTTGTAAATTATTTTTTGCTGTGGTGGCCGTTTCACAGTATTAATCCTACTGATCCATGAGCATGGGAGGTTGATTCATCTCATGGTATCTTTTTAATGTCTTAAAGTTTTAATTATACACATATTTCATTACTTTGTTTAGAATTATTCCAAGATGATAACTTGTTAAATACTGGCATGAATATATTGGGAATAACCAGTTACAGACTGATTGTCCATGCCATGACACCCAACCCACACCTGGCACTATAACTGGATCCAAAAACCTTCAGATAGATCAATGTAATATGCCCTAGGGGAGAACCTACTTCTAATATTCTACTGAATGATGATAGTATTAAAATGACACCTAATGCTGATGTAAACTCATGGATTAGTGTATCTCTCAATCTACATCAAAGAAGCTTCTTGCAGTAGAAGGCAGTTATCACATACATTCACAACTGTTCTTCATGCAGAAAATAAGAGACTTCAAAGTGTTCAGCCCCAAAAGAGACATTATCATTGCAGTACTCTTACCAAGGCACCAAGATCGTCAAGGAAGAGCAGATAGATTTTACGAGTCATAGACAGTGGAAAACTACAAAGAAACAGTGCTTTTCAGATATGAGGGAAAGTTGCACATAAGAATTCACAAAAATTGTGATCACGTGAGGAAGATATACACAAGGTCCAAGAAGGAGAATTCCTACTATAGAAGAGGAATATAGGAAGGAGGTCCCATCTCCAGCTGAGTATCTTCTAGCATATGGAAAACAGCTAGAGTAAAATTTCTTTAAGGGACCCTTTGTAAACCACAAACCAGGGAATGTTCCATACCTGTAGCATGGACAATCCTCCAAAACAATAGACCTTGCACATCAAATGCCCCCCCCCAGCCCTTGGGGCACTTGCCTGTCCAGGATTATGAACTTGACAGCTGGCCTTCTCAAGGTAGAGGAGAAGCCAGGGGAATCGGCTACCCCTCCCAGCCAGCCAGTCAGCCTTAGATGTATAAGGGTATATAAAGAGAAAATTCAGCAAGGTGGGTCTCTTGTGCCACCTTTGCAATCTTGGGCAGAGGTCATGGGGGCCATACCAGGGCAGTAACTTTCCTATATGGCAATGGGGGGGAGCATCAGGCATCAACATTCCTGTAAGTAACCCCTTACACATTCTCTCTGTAAGCATGTCCAATTAAAGTCACTATAATTTTCTAAACTGTGGTTTCGGGAGTTTGTACCTGGATTTACCTTTGGGGCAGTGGAGGAAAAGGAGGAATGTTGACATACCTCCCAGAAGGAATTTTAGCAAGAGTACCCAAGTATATTTGGGAAACGCTAATTAGTCTCAGTGAGAAAGTACACAAAGTTGGGTAGATAAGGAGGTGAAGGTGGGTTGGGGAGGAGTAGAAGGAAGGGGAAATATTATCAAGATATATTGAATATAGTTCTCATAGAATTAATAAAATATTTATTTAAATTTTAAAAACCAGACTTTGATGGCTAATTTTGGTTATCGACATGACTGAATTTGCAATGAACTGAAAAGATAGCTAGTCTTGATTGGATTATTTGAAACTGTAAATTCCACCCTCTGCAGGCCTTACCTTCTGATGGCTGCCTGTATAAAAGGCATGGGAGAAAGGAACTTTCACTTTTTGCCTGTACACCTTCCCCCTCACTGGTGACTGCATCTTCTAATGTGACCAAATTCTTGTGATTCCAACATAGACCAAAGATCAACATATCACTAGGAATCTATAGGACCTTCAGCTCTAGATTGTGACTGCTGAGACATCACGCATCATGGATTGGGTTACCATTAAATTTTCAGCATCTCCAGTGTGGTGCAGTCATTCTTAAGACTCAGACTCTATCCTGTAAACTAATGTAAAGAAATTCACACACACACACACACACACACACACACACACACACACACACACACAAACACACACACACACGTATTCATTTTATCCCTTATGTTTCTCTTTTTTTCTTTTTTTTTATTGATGTTTTGTGTATTTCATACATCATTTTCTAATTCAGTTCAGGCATATATCCCCTTCCCTTTCCCCCACCCCACCCCTACCCGTCCCAGATCATGCATTCTGCCATAAC
>VZQC01005265.1:299557-409843 GCA_009823505.1 Rhizomys pruinosus
CAAATTCTTCTGGTTTCATAGTTTGCACTGAGAAGTCAGTGGTAATTCTGATGGGTTTCCCCTTGTATATAATTTGCTGTTTTTCTCTTGTGGCTTTCAGGATTTGTCTTTTTTTTTTTAGCATTTGGCATTTTAATTATGTTATGGCATGGAGAATTTCTTTTCTGGTCTTGTCTATTTGGTGTTCTATGTGCTTCTTGTACTTGTATAAGTTTGTCTTTTTTCAGTTTGGGAAATTTTTCTTCTATTATCCTGTTAAAGATCTGATTAATACCATTGTCTTGGGTTTATTCTCCTTCTTCTATCCCTATAATGTAAATATTTGGTCTATTCATAGTATCCCATATTTCCTGGTTATTCCCCTCTTGTGTTTTTTTTTTTTTTAATTTTCATAGTCTTCATGAGCATTTTAGATGTTCTGTGCTATCCTGCAGGTCTGATCTTCTATTTTATACTTCATACACTCTGCTTCTGAGTATTTCTCCCATCCTTTCATGTTGATTGGGTGAGAGTTTCATTTCCTTTTTCATTACATCCTGTGATTTCTTTTGTTTTTCCAATTCCTTTTGGAGCTTGCCATTCTCTATTTGTAGCTCCTTGCTTCACTAGTTTATTTATTTATTTATTTATTTATTTATTTATTTATTTATTTATTTATTTTTCATTTCAGCCTGGGATCTTTTCAGTGTTTCCACTTTCTTCCAGAGTTTGTCCTTCTCTTCCTCAAGTTCTTTATAGGGTTCATTATTCTCTTCCTCTAGTTCTTTTCAGAGTTTGTCATTCTCTCCCTCTATTTCTTTCCAGTGTTTATCATTTTTTTCCTTCTAGATCCTCCGTGAGTTTTTCATTTTCTCCCCTTAGTTCTCTGATTTGTTCTTTATATTCTTTGATTTCTTTGAATATGTCCAAATTCTTCTAAGGTCTGTGTCTCAGTCTCCTTCCAGGGAAATCTTTTTGTAGGAGTCTTCTGTTGGACTGGTAGAGTTTGGCCTGGATTTATTATGAGCTTTTCCCATTTTTTTTTTCTGTTGTGTCTTTGGCATATGGATTTTTGTTTGTTTGTTTGTTTGTTTGTGTTTTTGGATTCTGTTACCTCAACGTTGGCTGTGTAGACTAGATTCATTAATACTGCACTTGCTAGATAGACCCCACTATAGAACAACCAGATTGAGTAGGTTGCTGGGGGGGGGGGGGTTGCTCCTTTGGACCATGCACTGGTACCCTGTTGAACTGCTGTGCCCCTGTATAGGTCCACCCATGCCATGGTCCTCTCTGGAACCCATGTGGGAGGTTCAGGTAGCAGGTGTAGGGCCCCAAAGCCCCAATGTGCTCTCTGGAATGCAGGTGGGAGGTTCTGAGAGTGGGTCTAGGACCCCAAAGCCCCAAGGCAGTTCTGCTTTACCAGGCTGCTGTGCTGTTCCCATGCCAAGGTGCTCTCTGGAACCCAGGCGTGAGAATCCAGGGACGGGTCTAGGGCACCAAAGCTCCAAGGCAGTTCTGCCTTTCCTGGGGTGCTGCACTGTGCCCATGCTGCATTGCTCTCTGAAACACTATTAATTTCTTTTATAAACCAATATTTATATAAACATCACTCACTAATTCATGATCTCTAAATCAGCAATTCTGAATCTCAATAAAGAGTTTCTCAGGATACAGAAATTGTTTCTAATCAAGAGAGGGATTATTGACTTTATGTGTTCTTTATGTGTTCTTTATGACTTTATATCTAAACACCCTTTGGGGTGTTCAGATATACATTTATAAGCTTTGTTTTGATTAAATTATGTTGACCAGTCATAACATTTTCCTATCCTTCATTAGAATACTCACAGTCTAAATTTGCATGTTCTCTTTCTATTTTGGCTCCTACTAGTCTTTATTTTCATCATCTCTGGTTTTCAAGTGAGTTAGGATAAGCTCATCTACCTTTTCTGGAGCTTTTGTAATACAGAAAAAAAAAGCTTTCTCATTCTTTCCAATTAAAATTGGAAAGTCAGAATTTGTTGATACTCTCACACATCAATTGCACTGTTTTCCCTTTTTATATTTGATCTTTTAGTGCTATATTATAGATTTTGTGATCACGTTTTAAATGTGAGATGATTGTGAGGCTTTCTCTTCCATCCCTGGCTCTCTCTGGGACAGTATTCAGAACATTTCTCACCTGTCTTAGCCCCATTGGGCCAGGCAGCAAAGGAGGAAGCAATGCTCATCCTCTAAGTGATGGGGGTGTATGGAGGGATAAGACACCAGGGAGACTGTGTTGGAGAACAGCTCATTTAATAAAGAAGGCAAATCATTTTTATACCCAGTTAGGGGAGGGGAAGGCCTTCTTCAATGGTGGGAAGGAAAGGGTAACATGGCTTTTAGGGAAGGGTGGGCTGAGGCTAGTTCACATGGCTACAGGGTCCTGTGATTTAGGGTAGTCAATGAGGAAACAGAAACTCATTACTACTTGTGGGAACCTAATGCCAAGGCCAGCAATAAAGGCCCATGTAGGGCTTCGGTCTCTTCCCAGGTAAAAATGGTCGAACTCCTGCCAACCTCACTAAGAGGCTTCTGGGGTCTCAGGCCATGCTTCCTGTCCTCAGAAGGGAACCAATTCCCCATATAAGACCCACAAATGATCACTTTTCCACTGAAGAAAGGTCAATAAAGCCGGACATTTATAGTGTGAGAGGAAAGAGCATGAATTTAATTATTGCACTGGTTATTTTTCTTATTGCTGTGACAATATACCTGACAAAAGCAACTTAAGGAAGAAAAGTTTATTGTAGCACACAGTTTGAGGGTAGAGTCCATTAATGGGGGTGGACATAATAAGAACATCAGGCAGTCAAGGGCCAGAGACATATGCAAACTGATGCCTAGCCCTCATTGTCCTTTTGTTTGGCCCAGGATCTCAGCCTACTGAATAGTGATGCCCATATTTAAAGTGGATCGTCTTACCTCAGTTAACCTAATCTACAAACTCCTTAAAGATATTCCCAGAAGTTTGTTTCCATGGTGATGCTAAATCTCTTCATATATACAATCAAGATTAATGATCAGTTACCCAGAACCATTATTGTCATTGTAACTAGAAGTTCAGACAAGGCACAAAAAGCTAACTTATTTTGTGATTTATTTCATTGTTTTAATCAAAACTCATGACATTTACTGATGAAGAATTGTTAAGTGGATATTCTAAAATTTCAGACTATGTTCTGAACTCTATATTAAAAACTATGATCTCTATATAAAATTGCTCTAGTTAATTATTTTTCTATTATTTTAATGTGATGTTTAATTTTATATGTCAACCTATATGCAGTGGTACCCTGTTGACCTGCTGTGCCCCTGTATAGGTCCACCCATGCCATGGTCCTCTCTGGAACCCATGTGGGAGGTTCAGGTAGCAGGTGTAGGGGCTCCAAAGCCCCAGTGTGCTCTCTGGAATGCAGGTGGGAAGTTCTGAGGGTGGGTCTAGGGTCGCAAAGTCCCAAGGCAGTTCTGCCTTACCAGGCTGCTGTGCTGTTCCCATGCCATGGTGCTCTCTGGAACCCAGGTGTGAGAATCCAGGGACGGGTCTAGGGCACCAAAGCTCCAAGGCAGTTCTGCTTTTCCTGGGGGGGCTGCACTGTGCCCATGCTGCATTGCTCTCTGAAACACTATTAATTTCTTTTATAAACCAATATTTATATAAACATCACTCACTAATTTCATGATCTCTAAATCAGCAATTCTGCATCTCAATAAAGAGTTTCTTAGGATACAGGAAATTGTTTCTAATCAAGAGAGGGGTTATTGACTTTATGTGTTCTTGGAGAGTATTAAGTGCTTTGGGGTGTTCAGATATACGTTTATAAGTTTTGCTTTGATTAAATTATGTTGACCAGTCATATCATTTTCCTATCCTTCATTAGAAAAATGATTAGACAAATTGTAAAGCATCATTCCTGGATGTGTCTTAGAGGATGTTTCCACAAATGTCTACGTCAGAGAACCTTGGATCAATCAGCATTTAGCCATGAGCACAGCCTCATATGCCGATGGAACGAATGGAACAAAAAGCCCATAAAGAGTGACTTGTGCTTTCTTGAGCAACATAAGGCATTTTATCCTTTCCTTCAAAAAGCATAGATCCTGGAGTCTAGATCTTCATTGTGGAGTTGATAACATGGTACCTCTGGTCCTCAGGGCTTTAAATTAGGATTAAATTATACTACCAGTATATCTGATTGCTCAGTTTACAAAAATGTGTGTATACTAGGACTTCTCAGCATGACCAATGCCATAATAAATCCCCTGTGTGTGCGTGTGTGTACAACATTGTTTCAATTTTTCTGAGGAATCCTAATCTATTATCAGCTTCAATATGTGCACTTGACAAGGGATAGACATCATCATACTTTTATTTAAATTTTTTTCTTTCCTTATTAACTGTTGGTATGCATGTATGATCACATTTGAGAAACATATCTGAAAAACATGGAGGATATAAGCATGCTTTCATTCTAGATACCACAGAATTCAAGCATTTTCCATGAGATGTCTAAAGTCTGACCACAGTATATACATTTGAAATAGTGCCTTCTTTGTGGTGACAAGTAAACTATTCTTTATAACCCAATTGCCTTGATGCTGGTAGACACTAAAGCTAAAAGTATATGAAATGATGAAATGGGAGAAAAAAGCTATATTTAATTAAATAAGTCTGGGCAAAATTAACAATTCATAGTTACATGGAAACTTTTCACATGCATAGGCAAGATGACATAAATAAATTTAATTTTAGAAATAATCTGATGATCTAATCCATTATGCTTTTAAGATACTCTAGCATGAAAGACCTAATTTTAACAAGAGAAGAAAGAGAGTGACATGAAGGGGAGGTAGTCTGTAGGTACATGAATTAGCAGTGTTGATGCACAGTGGTTAGTGCCTTAAGTTCCTCTTGTGCATTACAGCCATGGTGTATAGCTCATGGTTCTTTTTAGAGGTAGTGGAAAATTTGCAGGTCTAGTCTCATTGGAGCTAGTAGGATTGAACATATTTATGTAGGATATGTTCTCCTCCTGGTTCCTTCTGCTCTGGCCCATCTTCTGTGTTTCCTGGTGATGTCAACTAAACATCTTTTCAGCTGCCTATTCCTCGCCATAATACTCTGCCTTACTAAACACACAGAAACAGGAGAATCAAGTGGCCATAAACAAAAATATTTGAAAATATGAGCCAGACTAAACTTTTCTTCTTTAAGATGATTCTTTTCAAGGGTTTTGTTACAATTATCCAAAACTGCCTAACAATGAAAATAAGAAATTATTGGATGTCAGATATATTCTGACAGTACTATAGAGAGGTGGCCAATAATCTGAGTGAATTTGTGAGGAAAAGAAATGAACATTTTTTAAAGAAATATGACTTAACTGCTTACATGAAATTACCATTAAGTGACAAGGGAAGTACTTTTAATTTTGAGATGTAAATTTAGACACTGTGATGGTCACGTGATAGGCATATATAGCTACTTGATTCTGAGTCGTAGGATGTAAATCTAGATTAAGACAATGCATTTTAGAATTACCATCCTATAGAATATAATTGTTAGCCATCATGTTTGTTACTATTAACAAGGGAACATGTACACTTTGAAAATAAAAGAGATACAAAAATTAAACCTGGAGACTATGAGCTACTTAGATTGGAGAGTTAAGAACAAATACTAGAAGGAAACTGAAAACATAGTTTTAATACGGAAGTAGTTCTGAGGTAACACTTAAATGTAGACAGAGCAACTCTGCTATTTGTTCATACCATGAATCTGGAGTACAGAAAACTAAATGCTTGATTAAGCAAAGTGAAATTATAGTCTTCATTTCTATGAAAGGATTTTTAGAGAAATGATAGGATTGAATGTATAATTTTAATCAGAATGAGAGAACAAGAGGCAAATTGAAGGAAAGCTAAATATTTAGATAAATATTGTTGTAGTTTGTCTTCCATTGCTGTGACAAAACACTCTGACTGACACCAACTTGGGGAGGAAAGGGTTTATTCAGCTTACATCTCCTGGGTCACAGTTCATCACTCAGGGAGCACAAGGCAGGAACTCAGGGCAGGAACCTGGAGGCAGGAGTTGAAGCACAGGCCATGAAAGAATGTTGTCCACTGGCTTGCTCCCCTGGCTCATGCCCAGCCTGCCTTCTTATATGGTACACAACAACTTGCCCAGGGTGGCACTTCTCATTGTGGGCTGGGTCCTCCCACATTGCTTGACAATCAAGACAAGACTCCACAGACGTGGCCACAGGCCAAGCCAATGGAGCCAATTCCCCAATTGAGGCTCCCTCAACCCAGGTATGTCAAGTTGACACTAAAGCTATCCAGCACAATTGACCCCTTGTTAACTTGACACAAAAAACACGTCACTATAAAACCACCACCTTTCCAGTTCTTATCCCCAAAGTATGATGTTAACATTAATCACAACCTAAGACAGTACAGCCTTAAAAGCCCCACAGTCCTTAAAATGTCCAAACACTTAAAAGTTCACAGTCTGTTAAAAGTCTCTTAACTTTGGGCTGCTGTAAAATCCAAAACAAGTACTGTCTTATTTCAAAGGGAAGAATCAGGCACTCAAACAAAACCCAAGTCCAGCAAAGTAGCTCTCTTGACACCTGGGACTCACTCATGATCTTCTGGGTTCCAAAGGGTCTCAGCAGCTTCCCTTCTCTGACTGCCATCCGTGGCACACACAGCTCATCTCAAAATCCAGGCCGACTCCATTTCACACCTGCAGCTGCTCTTGGTGGTCATCCCATGGTCCTGGCATCTCCAAAAAGCTGGGGTTGCCGCTAAAACTGAGGCAGCACCTTCACCAATGGTCTCTTCTGACCTCTCCTGGTGCACAGCCTCAGCTTCTCTCCATGACCCCTGCAATCCTGGGGTCTTCACGGCAACTGAGGTACACTTCTACCAATGGTCTTTTCTGACCTCTCACAGTGTCAAGCCTTGGCTGCTCTCTGTGACCCCCTCAAATTTCAACACCAGAACCATACAGGAGACTCTTAAACACTACCAAGTCCTGCTCCTGGCTTGAGATGGAGGCTCAGGCCCCTTCTTGTCCACAGCTTCTGTGTGCTGACCCTGAAGAAATTCTTCCCAGAAGATTTCACCACAGTGATACTGGTCTCTTGTTACAGCTGATTTTTCAGACCCAGCTAACCAGCATCAATTGTCCCAGTAGAACAAAGATTTCACTTCAGGTTCTGGTCTCTTGTTACTTATAGCTGATTCTTCAGCCCCAGCTGACCAGAACCCACAGATTACACAGTCTTGATGATCTCTGCTCCCCTTTGAAACTAGAAACTTCACAAGTCAGTCCTCCATCTTCTACAACTCTTTCAGCAAAACTGCTCCAAGCTCCACAGCAACGATCTTTGGGCAATCAATGATCTTCCCAGCTCAAAGTTCCAAACGCCTCCACAATCCTTCCCCAAAACACCAAGGTCAGATCTGTCATAGCAATACCCCACTCTCGGTACCAATTTCTGTTATAGTTTGTCTTCCATTGCTGTGACAAAACACTGTGACTGACAACAACTTGGGGAGGAAAGGGTTTATTCAGCTTACATCTCCTGGGTCACAGTTCATCACTCAGGGAGCACAAGGCAGGAACTCAGGGCAGGAACCTGGAGGCAGGAGCTGAAGCACAGGCCATGGAGGAATGTTGTTTACTGGCTTGCTCCCCTGGCTCATGCCCAGCCTGCCTTCTTATATGGTACACAACAACCTGCCCAGGGTGGCACTTCTCATTGTGGGCTGGGTCCTCCCACATTGCTTGACAATCAAGACAATACTCCACAAATGTGGCCACAGGCCAATACAATGGAGCCAATTCCCCAATTGAGGCTCCCTCAACCCAGGTATGTCAAGTTGACACTAAAGCTATCCAGCACAAATATTTTGATGATAAATTGGTAAATTTTAAAGGATATCAATGGGTCTCTTCTTTTCCAAATCAATATGTACAACAAGGATGTTAACATTACACCAGTCATGGCTTCTACCTTCATAATACCATTTTCTTATTTTTAAATTATTAATTTATACAACTTATTGAATCTTATAAATAATAATTATATTTTGAGTATATTTACCTTGGGATCCTCCACATTACTTTTTTTCACAAGTTTTCTTTTCAGAGTTCAATTGATTTGTTTGTTTGTTTGTTTTATTTTTTATGTGTATGAATGTACTGCCTGCATGTAGGTTTGTGCACCCGTGTCATGCAATGCCTTGGAGGTCAGAAGAGGGCGTTGGACTCCCCTGGAACTGGAGTTAAAGATGGTTCTCAGCCACCACGTGGGTGCTGGGGATAGAACCCAGGTCCTCTGCAAAAGCAGTAGGCGCTCTTAACCGCTAGGCCATCTCTCCAGCCCCTCAATTGTTTATTTACTTACCTATATATTAAAATTAAGTTTAACACAATTAAACAAAGAATCTACGTTTCTTTCTTTTGTAAACAACTTTATCTAGAACCATAACAATTTCACGTGATTTCTTAAACTGTGAGATACAAGGTCATGAAAGTTAAAGGGCGGGTCACTATAAATTAAGATACAGTGAAAGGTTTCTGAAATTTAAATGATTCCAAAATTATTTCTAAATCAAACACAATACATCTGAGGCTTTTGGCAGCACTTGCCTTACCTCATAGACCTCAAATGTTCCTTAACATAGGGCATGCATTCTTTGTTCTGTAAATCTCAGCATCCCATCCAGCAACCATCAAGTCTGCCTCAAACATCTTGGCTCAGTTTCAACACTATTGTGCACTAAAAATATCAGCACATTCACGATACTTACAGAGTGCTCTATAAAAGCATGGTGGTTTAATTACAGAAAACAAAGACTTAATATTTTCCTTCCATGAATTGACAGCATGTATGAAGATGCTTTACCTTTAGATTGTGATAATTTAGAACATTTTATTTTTCAAATTGTGTCTTTGGAGATGACTTGAGTCTCTCTCTCTCTCTCTCTCTCTCTCTCTCTCTCTCACACACACACACACACACACACTCAAATTCACAAAGTGTATTTGGGTTTGGGTTGGAAACAAATTTCCAACAGTTTCTGGAATAGACCTACATATTTAGGTCTATTATTTAAATCCAGCTATTTATTGTGAATCATGGTTCTCAGTATCATTGATCATAAATGAAGCTACTGATAAACTCTGAAAAGTGTTGAACAAATGTTCTCCTTTAACATAAAATTTACAACTACGATTTAGATTTTCATGTAAAAGTAGACAACAAATTCCTACAATTTGCATGAAAGTTTGCTTTCATCTTCATCGATGGTAAAATTGTATTTATACCAAAGAACAATTTTAAAATAAATTCCTTTGTGGCTGCTATGTATGGCTTGTATACCTAGTAGTAGTACACATGTATAAATCCAGAGTCTTAGGCCAAATATATCATGGTACAAATGTTTATGTCCTAGTGTAGAGTTCTAACTTGACAGAGTAGTTTTGGGTGTATTTTATTTTTTATTAAATTTTTATTTTTGTTTATTCATTATACATAAAGAGGGTTTCATGAAAATTTCAGTTATATCATGTACTTTGAAATAGTCTCTCCTTGGGACCTCCTTTTTCTTCTCTTACTGACTGACCTCTTCCCACTAGTCTTCTTCTTTTCCCATCTCCTTTAAACTTTCATGCAATATGTGTGTAGGGAGTTTGTAAATTTTATGTCTCTATATATAGTCTAGGATTCATAAACAAGAAAAAATATATGATTTATGTCTTTTAGAGCTTCCCTTATTTCATTTTAAAAGATGATCTTCAGTTGCTCCATTTTATAACAATTGACATGATTTAATTCTTCCTTATGGCTGAAGAAAATTACTTTACATACTGTGCTGGTTACTTTTTCTCAAGTTGACATGAACTAGAGACATCTGTGAGGGAACATCCATTGATCAGATTGGCCTGTGGAGATGTTTGGAGGGGATTTTCTTGACTTCTGGAAGATGTACAAGTCCCAGCTTACTTTGGAAGGTGACATCCCTGGGAATGAGGGGAGCTGTATAGGAGGAGGGTGACTGAGCAGGCCACGGGAAACATGTTAGTAAGCAGTGTTCTTCCACAGTCTTTGTGCTTCAGTTCTTGCCTCTAGGTGTCTGCCATGAGCTCTTATTCTGGTTTGACTTGTTGATAACTGTAAGCCAAATAGGCTGAACTGGACCCCAAGATGGCATCGCTGCTGACCAACAGCATGGACATCACAACCAGCAGGCAGCATTCCAGGAATCAGGAGCCACACTTGTTTCTCAGTAATCTCCTGACCTCACTTTTTTTTCAGACAGGATCTTCTTGTAGCCCCAGCTAGCCTGGAACTCCCTCTGTAGACCAGGCTGGCCTTGAACTCACAGAGATCTGCCTGCTTCTGCCTCCTGAATGCTGGGATTAAAGGCGTGCACCACCACTTTTTAACAATGCATTTGCCATTATCCATCACAGCAAATTTTCTGCAGCACCCAGCCAAAAAAAAACCTAACTCAAAGTCCTGCATAACTGAAACCCCCTCTCCTATCAAGGCATCTACTATTGACTCACTCCCCCTACACAAAAAGACCCTATAAAACTCAGCCTGATGTCAGGGATGGAGAGATGGCTCAGCAGTAAAGAGTGCTGTCTGCTTTTGCAGAGGACATGGGTTCGATTCCCAGCACCTAGGTAGTGGCTAAGAACCATCTTTAACTCCAGTTCCAGGGGAATCTGACACCGTCTTCTGACCTCTGTAGCATTGCATGACATGGGTGCACCAACCTACATGCAGATAGTACACTCGTACACATAAAAAAATAAATAAATATTTAAAAAACACAAAAGCATGATCTGACTAGAAGCTCTCTCTCTCTCTCTCTCTCTCTCTCTCTCTCTCTCTCTCTCTCTACCTGGCACTTGTTTAACCAAATAATTTTTCACATTTTTTTGTATCAGACTCATATCTCATGGTCTTGGTCATTTTCTAGAACCTAACACTAATAAAGGTTTTCCTTGGTTTTGATAAATGTTAGATCAGAACAAACAAAATAATACTAAGACACATGTGTATGTTCATATCACATTTTCTTTATCCAGTCAGCTGTTTGTAGACACCTAGATGGATCCATAATTTGGTCATTGTGAATACTGCCTTGAAAGACAGGTAACTAACTTGTGCATTTGTAACAACTATTCTGAAGACAGCTGAATAAAAAACCATGTTTGGCTTCCATGGCTCTATGCATGCAGTTTGCTTTAGTCTTACTGTTTTACTACAGCATTCATGTATGGACTCCTGAGGATGAAGTGAAATTCTAATCCAAATAATTTAATCTTCTTTAATCATAGAAAGAATTTTCCATGACTGTTTACAGTATCTCTCTTTGTTATTTTTATTATTTACTTCTGGAGTTGCTAAGCAAATAGTTTTCACTCTGGTGTTATCTTTGCATAATACTATGGAAGAAAAATTTTTTTTAACATTTCTATTATTTCCAATTTCTAAAAGTCATATTCCTATTTTATTTGTATTATGTTTAAGGCATCTTGTTTTATTTTGGCTGTGTTATTTTATATCATGTCTATCCATTGTTTATATCATGGCATATTGGAGATATTGTTACATAGCAATGTTGGAGATATTGTTACATAGCAATTTCCCCCTAGATAAGACATTTCATCATCTTCAAAAAGAAGCTTCTTGAGATATGGAATCTTTTAAGGCATGATGAAATATTCTATGCTCCAAGGAAGGTCATTAAGCTCAGGAAATATTCAACCCCATAGCTTCAGGAAGTCCCTGAAACTGACCAGATTCACTAGGCCCCTCCCTCTCTAAGCATATGTAACCCCTAAGGACTAGTGAGCAAGAATGTTCAACAAGCTGAGCTGCCTACAAGAGGCTCTGGCTAGCCAAGTTGCCTGGAAGAAGTAGGAATCATCTGAGATGCCTTAAAGAGGCTTAGACAAACTAAGCCAATGACAAGAGACAGTACCCAAACTGTCAAGCTGCCTGCAAGCTATGCAGTGATTGTAAGTTGTGCACTGTGCTCCAGGATTCCAGTTTTCATGCATTATCACCCATGCTACTGTGGGCTATTGGTGATAGAGCAGTCTTTGAAATGTTTCTGTTCCTGTAAAACTGCATCATTACTTTGCTCTGTCATTGGTTCCACATCTGACATTAGTAGATTAGTAGATATTTGTTCACATTTCCCTAAGAATAAAAGAGGCTTACAATTCTAGTTTGTGTGGTAACATTAAACTGTCTTTCTTATTCACCTCTATAGACAAGAAAACAAAGCAGCAAGATTTTGAGTGGCAGAATTACAAAGGAGAAAATGGTGTTGTCAGGGACACCATTTTCTCCTTTACCATTGTGCCACTCAAAATAATGTTGCTTTGTTAGAATGTATATCAGCATTATGCTGTCTTACAGAAAAGGAAAGCATTTGATAAACACTCAGAGTAAGCAAATTATTTCTAGGAAGTAATATAGAATATGCACAATGCCGATTAAATCCTTAGACACACTACACACATAGCTATTCTCAAAAGTAAAACTAATTTTGTATTTATGTGTTTTTATAGTGTGTATGTGTGTGTATGTGTGTATGTATGTGTTCGTGTTTGAGAGAGAAAGAGAGAGAGAGGAGAGAGATACTTGCTTTGTAAATAAAGAAAAAAGAAAGAAGTAGGAAATAAACAAAGATATATTTTGTGCAGAATGATTAATAATCTCAATTTCTTAGGGTATAGTTTTCACTATTTTTCTAGGTCAGCTTAATCACACACTTATATAAACACACTCTTCCTTATATGAATTATTGAACTGCTTTTACTATATATTCATTTTTAACAATATGTTCCCTTTACCATAAATATTTCTGCTTATTCTCTGTTTCTCAAGTGACTCTGAGTGTATTCATGATTTCCTGTTACTAAAGATTATGAAAAATAAATATCAATATCACTCTAAAACTGTATATTTATGTCCCGGTTTCTTTAATTTTTAATAAAATTTTTAAATTATTTGAGGATTTCATAAAATGTATGTTGGTCACGTTCATCCTGAATTCCTTCCCCTAACTCCTTGAAGGCAAAGCCTACTTCTCTAACCCTCAAACATTATGTCCGCTTTTTAAAAAACTTAATAACTCATCAACCCCAATTAATATATATATATATATATATATATATATATATATATAAACTCCAAGGGCCAGGAGACTCCCAGTGTCCAGGGGCAATTCAGACAAACCTCGTCGAATCTGCCGCGGATTTGCACAACACGGGTACACATACCTACAAGGCAGACAGTACAATTCATACACAAATAAATAAAAATAGAATATAAAAAGATATTGATATAATATATATATATATATATATATATATATATACTGGAGCATGGCCAACTTGCTAGTTATGACAGCCTTTAAAATCAACTCTTCCTCTACCAGAAGCTGAGACCTGACCTTAGCACCTCAGTTAGTGCTGGGAGGGAGGGGGACTCATGAAACTTTTCCCTATTGATGCTAAATTTTTGACTGCCTTCATCTTGTGCAGGTCTTGTGTAACCACAGTTCCTATGGATTCATGAGTCAGTGATCCTGAAATGTCCTGAAGACACAGTTTTCTCATGGTCTTCCAAGGCCTCTGGCTCTTACAATCTTCTACCCCTCTTTTCTGACAGTGCCTCAGGGTTGGACAGGGGTATGATATATATCTCACTGCACAAAGAAACTTCTCTGATGCGGTCTGAGGGCAGCAGTCATCTACATCTACAGTGATACAAAATTAGAATGTTTGATATTGTTCTGTTTAATGAAATAATAGTACTACATTCAACTCTGGTGCCTGTGAGCTCCCCAGTTTGTTACCCACATGGCATTCATGCCACTATCATACCCAGTAACTTACCTTGGGATGCTGGTGATTTTTGTTGTCTTCAGGGTTCTCACTTCAGAAAGAGTTGATGAATTCATTATCCCCCAAGAAACCAGCATAACACCTTTTGGTATTGTGAAATCTAGCTAGCAGAGAAGAAGCTTCCTGTTCCCCTACAATGTGACATATGAACCTAATATGTTCAATGGATTCTTTTTGTTCACTGAATTCCAAAAAGGAGCACATTTACTTGCACTTCTATAGACACCTGAGTACTGTTTTTCTTCAACATTTTTAAATGGTTGATAATGAACTGTAAAATGAGCTGAAGAGTTGCCCTGTGTGTTCAAAGATTAGGAAGACCTGTGAAAGGTGAGGCAATCAGTATTTTTAAAAAAATAAAAATAATTTTATTCTTTATAATGCTTTTATTGATGTTTTATATATTACAGACATCATTTTTCAGTTCAATTTAGACATGTTCCCCTTTCTGTTCCCCTCAGCCCACCCCAGATCATTCATTCTGCCATAACTCTCCATCTTTCTCTCAGTCTTTTTTTTTGTATGTTTAGGAATTCACATTTTCCTCCTTTAATTTTATATTACTCTAAAATATGAATACATACTTTCCACACATATACAGCAATTACAGAGTCTGAAAGTAAGTGGTGGGTTGATTCTAGAGCCCATTAAGATATTTACATTATAACAACATAGTTGCTTTCAGAAAAACAGAAATATAAAAATAATTTTGTTCAGCTTGCCTTTCATCTGGGGTCTTGGTGTTACCATCCAAAATTGAGGGAAACCATTTGCCTCTTGTTATTCTGGGACTATGTTACTTCACTTAGCACAATGACTTCCAATTCCATCCATTTACCTGCAAAGTTTATGATGTCATCTTTCTTTACCTATGAATAGTACTCCATTGTGTAGATGTACCATATTTTTTGTCATCCATTTGTCTGTTGAGGAGAATTTGGGTTGATTCCAGCTCTCTACTATTGTGAAGAGAGGTGCGGTAAACATGGATGTGCATGTATCTTTGCAGTAGGATGTGCCTTGTGGGTATATACACAGGAGTGGTATGGCTGGGTCAGGTGGTAGGCACATTTTGAGTCTTTTAAAGGTTCTCCACACTGCATTCCATAGTGGTTGTACAAGTTTACATTCCCACAAGCAGTGGATTAGTGTTCCGCTTTCCCCACAACTTCTCCAGAATTTGTTGTCTTTTGTTTTCTTGATCTTGGCCAGTCTTTTTTTTTTTAATTAATTAATTTTTTTATTGATGCTTTGTGTATTTCATACATCATTTTCCAATTCAGTTCAGGCATATATCCCCTTCCCTTCCCCTGACCCCACCCCTATGTCACGTCCCCGTTCGTCCAGTGAAAGAAGACACAACACGAGAGCGATCTTCCTCGAGCAGTTTATTTGGGTAACCTTACATCCGCTCTCCCACTGTCCCTTCCTGGTTCACCACCTATAAGGCATGTCACAACCAATCGACTTCCACCACGTGGGTCTCAAGGATAGGATATCTTTATGCGGAACAGAGGGCTTCAGCAAAGCCAAACCAAATAAGGACATGTTTGCTGCATGGAGCGCTCACCCCCGTGGGGGTGGGAGGCGGAAACCGGCGCCATCTTTGAGGCGCCGCACTCTGAAGCTCCCAACAGTTCCCCCTTTTTGTTTTAATAGAGCATGGTCTCGAGGCCACAGATGGCTGAATTCAACAATCCCCCTGTCTTAGGATCATTCCTTCATTAAACCCGTCCTAGGATACCCCATCCCTGAGGGTTCCATGCCTTAGGTAGAAGGAAAGTTGCCAGTCTCTGAGTAGGATTGTGAAGACATTCAGGGGCGACACGATCTTTAAGATTTTTGCATAATTGAGAGCCAAGCTTGTGGGGAATGTCCATCTTCAATGGCAACAAAAGCCTGTGCTAGTAAAGCCATGTTCTGCTGTCGAGATAGTCTCATTTTACAAAGACACCACAGGAAGAGGAAAAATACGAACAACATTACGCATGCCAAGGATCCCAACCCCGCCCATTCCTTGAGATAATTCATGGCTGTTGAGATCCAGATGACAGTCCGATGGCAAGGTCCAGGTCCACTGCGTTGAATTCACTGTCACTATTTCCACTCTTAGTTGGGTCACCAATCATTCAAACTGCTCAGACCAGTTTCCTAGAAGATAGCTAGAAAGTTGTTTAGATAGATTTGCAGCATGGGAAAAGTTATTATACTGAATACTAGTTACGCAGAGGCCTGAATGTTTAAATTCACATCCTAATTGTGCTATTTGCCACAATATATCTATCTCTTCCTGGACAAGATCAATGCATTGATTAACAATCATCAGTCCTCCTTTCAGGAGGATGTTGATATGTAGCTGAGTGTCCAGGACCTGGGCAACATTGGAGGACAAGCTATTTAAGGCCATGGCCTGAATTTCCCCTAATTAATGCCCAAACAATGTGGAGCATATTTAGGTTGGCGGGGTGCTTGTTCTTCCCCATGCTTAGCTGGCCACCATCCACTAATCCAAGAGGCATTGGCAGAATGACAGGGTCCATAGGAATCCTCTGGCAAATCAAACAAGCTGCTATCTGATTATACATCTGAACACATTTTGAATTTTGCTAATATTTCTAACCTTAAGAAATATGGACTACCACTTAATGCAAAATTCTATTTTCATTAATACTGGCTATTCCTACATCTAAGGGCAAATAGGGTACATCCAAAGATGAATTAGTATAAAAAGGCGAGGGAAAAGCTTAGCATCATGGTGAACTGGCATTGGTCTCGGAACACCGACAGTATCCCCCATCGCGGATCCATCCGGGTTGGTGTTACCAGACTCAGGATCAGTCGACAGCAGCGTCAGCAGGGGAATCTTCATCCTGAGAATTTTTGTTACACTTTCTGGTGAGTCTTTCTGGCACCCACACGGGGTCAGTTCGATTCTGTGGAAAAACACAAACAGAGCCTCTCGCCCAGACCAGGACTGGGTCCTGTCCTTGCCAATTACAGTCAACACATCCTACCACATAACCAGGCCCTTAAGAGAAATGTCCGCGGCATTGCACGACACGGGTGCACAAACTTGCACGCAGACAGTACATTCACACATACAGAAATAAATAAAATTAATAAAAAAAATTAAAAAAAAAAAAAAAAGAGAAATGTCAGGGTAAGCATGATGTTCAGCAGCAGCTCGTCTATGCTTATCTAGATTCAAAAAATTTAAAGTAAAAAGAGTGATGGCCACTTGTTCCCTGGGTGTGGAGCCGGAGGCTATTCCCCTTTTTGTTTAAGTAAGCATTCTTTTAGGGTATGATGAGCACGCTCGATGATGCCTTGTCCTTGTGGTGGGTTATACAGCATTCCATGAGTCAATTTAACACCCATAAAATGGCAAAACGACACAAAGGAACAGAAGTGTAAGCAGGGCCATTATCCGTTTTTAGTTCTTTAGGTTGGCCCCAGGCAGCCCAGGCCTCAAAACAATGGGCAATTACATGACACGCCTTTTCCCCAGTATGTAAGGAGGCGTATAGGACCCCGGAGGCCGTAAGGAGGTTCTGCCCTGTAAAGAGCAGCCAACACCCTTTCCTTTTTTTTTTTTTTTTGACCTCTAGCTGCCCCAAGCTTCAAGGCAATGTGTGAACTGCTCCAAGGCTGCCTGCCCTCTTTCCAATGCTGGACAGCACTTTTGATCCCCCAAACAGGCACGCACCAACCTCCATATCGGGCGGGTACCAGCCTTAAGCGTGCCTTGCTCCCATGCAAAATCAAGATCTCTCCCCAATTTATCCCAGCTTGTTACTGTCAAACTCCCTGACACTAAGAACCAGGGGGCAATAAGATCACATTCTGTCAAAAAATTAATTAATGTTTTCTTTTTAAGTTTTAGCTCCTTTGCCTTAAGCAAGTCTTTGAGGGCATAAAAAATTGGGTGGGTCGGTGAGTTCCCCATGTTAACTCCTTTTGGACACACCCTGCAGAATACTGAGAAGACGATTACCCAGAAAAGAAAACTAACAAACAGACCCCCAGCAAAAAAATTAGATATACTTCCATCTACTGATCTTGGCTCACAACTCCACGAGCTTTCACTTTTGATTCGCCAAACAGACTTCCATCTACTGATCTTGGCTCGCAAATCCACGAGCTTTCACTTTTAATTCGCCAAACAGTGAATTTATCCTTGCCGCTTTACCTAGGTCTTTGACTTGTCGCTCACCGCAACCTTTATCGTCCCTCCTTACCTGGGGACTTTCCGGCGCAGCCCTGACTGCTTGAGTTTCTGATCAGAAGTGAGGATCCCCATACTGGGCCACCACTTGTCGCGTCCCCGTTCGTCCAGCGAAAGAAGACACAACACGAGAGTGATCTTCCTGGAGCAGTTTATTCGGGTAACCTTACATCCGCTCTCCCACTGTCCCTTCCTGGTTCACCACCTATAAGGCATGTCACAACCAATCGACTTCCACCACGTGGGTCTCAAGGATAGGATATCTTTAGGAACAGAGGGCTTCAGCAAAGCCAAACCAAATAAGGACATGTTTGCTGCATGGAGCACTCACCCCCGTGGGGGTGGGAGGCGGAAACCGGCGCCATCTTTGAGGCGCGGCACTCCGCAGCTCCCAACACCCCTACCCATCCCAGATCATGCATTCTGCCGTAACTTTTCTGCATCTTTCTGTTTTTTTGTTTTGTTTTGTTTTGTTTTGTTTTCATTTCATGATGGAAGGAAAGAACCAACCTTTGTCAGTTGTCCTCTGACATGGAAATTATAAAGATAAAATAATATAGGAATGCATGTTTATCTTATCTTAAGTACGAATGCCCCACAAGTGTGAAGTGTTTCAACAGGTGCTCAGTCTTGGAGCTAAACAGTGGTTGAGTTATGAAAAAGTAAGCACTGGACCAGCAGGTTGGCTCAGCAAGTAGAGACACTTGCTGCAGATACATGGAAACTTGTGTCCAGTGGTCTCATCACATAGTGGAAGATCGCTGACTTTCCAAAGTTATCCTCTGACCTCCATGTTCACCTTCTGGTAGCCGCATGCCTACAGTCATGTACATACAGCATACACACTCATATTTGGGTCACAGCACCCACCTGGTGGCTGACAATGGTTTGAATCTGCAGTTCTAGGGAACCAATACTCTTGTCTCTTCTGTGTGCATCACACCCATGTAGTGTAGTTACACCCATGCAGGCAAAACACTCACATACAAAATAAAAACAATTTGGGGGATTGCTTTGAGATAGGGTCTCCCTGCAGCCTCCCCTGTCCTAGAACTCACTATGTAGACCAGGGTAGCCTTGACTCAAAGAGATTCACCAGTCTTTGCCTCCCTGAGTGTTGGGAATAAACGCTTGGGCTAACACCCCTGGTAAACTGCTCGCAAATTGGTTTTACATGAAGGATGCTTGTACTCACAAATTATCACTTATTGTTAAAAAATGATCTTGGCCAGTCTTATCAGAGTGATATAATATCTGAGAGTGGTTTTAATTTGAATTTCCTTAATTATTAATGATGTTGAACACTTTTTAAGATGTTTCACAGTCATCTTTAATTCCTCATTGGTGAAGTCTCTGTTCAGCTCTCTACTCCACCTTTGAGTAGGTCATTTGTTTCCTTACTTCTTTGCTTTATGAGTAGTTTATATACTCTTGACATTAATGCTCTATCAGATATATTATTGATAAAGATTTCCTCCCACTCTGTGGGTTTTCTCTTTGCTTCCTTAATTGTTTCTTTCACTGTACAGAAGCTTTTGAGTTTGATGAGGTCCCATCTGTCAACTGTTGACCTTATTTCCTGCACAGCTACTGTCTGATTTAGAAAATTCTTTCCCTAAGCCTATGTGTTGTAGGTTGTTGCCAAATTTTTCTACTATCACCTTCAGGGTTTCAGGCTTCCTGTTGAGATCTTTGATCCACTTGGAGTTGATTCTTGTACTGGGTGAGAGGTAGGGGTTTAATTTTGTTCTTCTGTAAATGGTAATCCAGTTTTATCACCACCATTTGCAGAAGATGCTATCCTTCCTCTATTGAGTTGTTGGGGGTTTTTGCCCCTTTGTCAAAGGGGCATTGAGATGGCTGAAATTTTATGAGCTCAAGTTTGAATCTTCAATTTGGTTCCATTGCTCAATGGGTCTATTTTTGTGCCAGTACCAGGCTCTTTATGACTATAGCACTGTAGTATAGTTTAAAGACTGGTAGAGCAATCCCTCCTGTATTGCATTTTTCACTCAGGGTTGCTTTAGCAATTTGGGTCTTTTGTTTTTACATATGAATTTAAGGGTTTTTTTTGCAAGTCTGTGAAGAAGCTCATGGGAATTTTGATTGGGATGGCATTGAATCTGTATGTCAATTTGGGTAGAATGGACATTTTTACTGTATTAATTTTCCCAACATGAGCATGGGAGTTCTTTCCATCTTTGGATTTCATTTTCAGTCTCCTTCAGGTGTTTAAAAATTTTATTGTAGAGATCTTTGGTATCTTTGTTAGGTTTGTTCCTATTTATCTTATTATTTTTGAGGCTATTGTGAGTGGGGAGGTCTTCTTATATTCCTTCTCCACTTGATTATTGTTGGGCTAAAGAAAGGCTACTGATTTTTCTAGATTAATTTTGTAGCCAGCCACTTCAGTAAATCTCTTATCATTTCTAGAAGTTTTCTAGTGCAGTGTTTAGCATCCCTTAGGTAAACTATCATATCATCTGCAAAAAGGAATAGCTTAACTTCCTCTTTTCTGATTAGTACTTCTTTAATTCCCTTCTCTTGTCTTATTGCCCTAGCAAATGTTTCAAGCACTATGTTGAAGAGGAGTGGCAATAAGGGGCACCCTTGCTGGATTCCTGCCTTTAAGGAAAATGGTTCTAATTTTTCTCCATTTAGGATGATGTTGGCAGTGGGTTTGCTATATATGGCTTTGATCATGTTGAGGAATGTTCCTTTTAGTCCTGTTCCTTCTAAGACTTTAAAAATGAAGGGATGCTGGATCTTGTCAAAGGCTTTTTTCTGCATCAATTGAGATGATCATCATGTGTTTTTTTGTCTTTCAGTCAATTTGTGTGTTTTGATAATTATTGATTTACATATGTTGAAGCACCCCTGCATCTCTGGTATGAATCCAACTTGATCATGATGGATGATATTTTTGATGTGGTTCTGTATGTGATTTGCAAGTATTTTGTTGAGAATTTTTGTGTCTATGTTTATTAGTGAGATGGGTCTACAGCTTTCTTTTTTGTTTGTATCTTTGCCTGGTTTTGCTATTAGAGTGATGCTGGCTTCATATAAGGAGTTTGGGAGATTTCCCTCTGTCTGTATCCTTCTGAACAGTTTGAGTAGCAGTGGTGGTAGGATGTCCTTAAATGTTTTAAAGAATTCTGCCATTGTTTTTTCTTTGTGTCTTTGGCATGAGGATTTGTTAGTTTGTTTCTTTGGATTCTGGTATCTTAACATTGGCTGCATAAACTATAATCACTAATACTGCGCCTGCTAAATCCTCTGCACCACAGCTGAGTGGGGTGGGGTGGGGAGGCTTTGCTACCTTGGCTTGTGCACCAGGACCCTGTTGCCCATCTCATGAACACACTGGTGTTGTGCTGTGTGAGCATCTAACTCCTCCGCCCAAGTTGCTCATGCCACAAGCTGGGCAAAAGCAGGTGTTGTGCTGTGTTCAGGTCTCTCCACATTAATTTTGTCTCCTGCCACTTTACTGAAACATTTAATCATTTCTAGAAGTTTTCTGGTGGAGTTTTTAGAATCTCTTAGGTAATCTATCGTATCATCTGCAAAAAAAGGGATAACTTAATTTCCCCTTTTCTGATTAGTACTCCTTTAATTTTCTTCTCTTTACTTATTGCCCTAGTAAGCATTTCACACAATATGTAGAAGAGGAGTAGCAATAAGGGGCAGCCTTGCTAGGGAAATTGTTCCAATTTTTCTCCATTTAAGATGATGTTGGCAGTGGTTTTCTATATATGGCTTTGATCATGTTGAGGAAACTTCACTTCAGTCTGATTACCTCTAGGAGTTTAAACATGAAGGAATGCTGGATCTTGTCAAAGTCCTTTTCTGCATCAATTGTTTTTTCATCTTTCAGTCCTTTTATGTGTTATGATATTTATTGATTTACATATGGTGAACCATCCCTGCATCTGTGGCATGAATCACAATTGATCATGGTCGATGATCTTTTTGATACAGGTCTATTTGCAAGTATTTTGTTGAGAATTTTTGCCTCTATATTCATTAATTAGATGGGTCTACAGTTTTCTTTTTTGGTTGTATCTTTGCCTGATTTTGATAATGGAGTGATGCTGGCTACATAGAAGGAATTTGGGAGAATTCCCTCTGTTTGTATCCTTCTGAACGGTTTGAGTAGTAATGGTTGTAAGACCTCTTTAAATGTTTTATAAAAGTCTGCTGTGAAACCATCTGGGCCAAGGCTTTTGTTTTAGTTGTGAGTTGTATTTTTTTATTATTATTACATCTTCAGTTCCCACAAATATTACGGGTCTGTTTAAACTGTCAGTCTCTTTTTGGTTAAGCTTTGTTGGTTCCCAGAATTTAAAATATTCATTTCTCTTAGCTTTTCAAATTTAGTGGAGTAGAGGTTTTTGAAGTATTTCCATATGACTGTATGGATCATTTCTTTGTCTGTTGTGATGTTTCTCCTTTTATCAGGAATACTATTGATTTGCAGTTGCTCTGTCTCTTTCTTTCTTCCTTTTTGGTTAACAAGGCTAGTGTTCTGTCTATTTTGTTTATATCTTCACAGAACCAGCTTTTGGATTCATTGATTCTGGATCTTGTTTACTTTTTTTCTATTTCATTGATTTCTGCTCTGATTTTTGTTGCTTTTTCTTGTCTGTTGCGTTTAGGGTTGATTTGCTGTGATCTCTCAGTGTTTTGAGCTACAGTGTTAGATCGATTATTTGTTCCCTTTCTGGTTTTTATTTGTTTGTTTGTTTGTTGGCAGGCACTTAGGGCTATAAATTTCCCTCTTAGGACTGCTTTTAAAGTATCCCACAGATTTTTCTGTGTTGCATTGTCTTTTTCATTCAATTCCATGAATAGTTTTATTTCACTCTTTATTTCTTCCCTGACCCATTCATTATTCAGGATTGTGTTGTTTAACCTCCATGTGTTCTTGTAGCTAGATGCCCTTATTCTGGTGTTCATATTAAGCTTTATTGCACTGTGGTCTGTTAGAATGCATGGGATAATTTCAATCCTTTTGTATTTGTTGAGATTTCTTTTGTGCCCCTGTATGTGGTTGATTTTGGATAATGTCCCCTTAGGTGCTGAGTAGAAAGTATATTCTCTGGTGTTTGGGTGGAATATTCTGTAGATGTCTGCGAGGTCCATTTGGTGTATTGTGTTGTTCAGTTCTGATGTCTCTCTGTTTATTTTTTATCCAGTTGATCTACCCAAGGGGCTCAGTGGGATGTTGAATTCCCCATGATTAGTGTGATAGGATTGATCTGTGTCTTGAGGTCCTGCAGAGTAGTGTTTATAAAGTTCAGTGCACCAGAGTTTGGTGCATAGACATTTAAGATTGTGAAGTCTTCATGGTTCATTGTTCTTTTGACAAGGATGTAATGGCCCTCTTTGTCTCTTCTGATTAGTTTTACTTTGAGATCTATTTTGTCTGATATTAGAATAGCCACCCCAGCTTGTTTCTTGGTACCATTCTCTTGGAATATTTTTTTCCATCCTTTCAGTCTAAAGTGGTGTCTGTCTTTAAGGGTGAGATGGGTTTCTTGTAGACAGCAAATAGAAGGATTCTGTTTCCTAATCCATTCTCCCAGTCTATATCTTTTGATTAGAGAGTTCAGACCATTAGTATTTATGGTCATTATGGAGAGATGTGTGTTGCTTCCTTTCAACTTATTTTTTGTTTGCATTCTTGGTCTATGTTTGTAATTACTCTGTTATGCTTTTGATGCTTTTGTTGATTTCTCTCTTTAATTGCTTAGGGATAGTTGCTCCTTTCCTCTATTCTTTGGATTACTTTGAGGATTTTCTGAAGTGTTGGTTTCTTAGACATGTATTCTTTCATCTTGTTCAAGTCATGAAAGGTTTTTCTTTCTTCTTCAACTATAATTGACATTTTTGCTAAGTATAGTAGTCTCAGTTGGCATCTAAAGTTGTTTAGCACTGGGAATACTTTGGTCCATGTTCTTCTAGATTTCATAGTTTGGACTGAGAAGTCAGCTGTAATTCTGATGGGTTTCCCTTTATATGTAACTTGTTTTTCTCTTTTGGCTTTCACTATTTTGTTTTTCTTTTGAGCACCTAGTGTTTTGACAATTATATGGCATGGAGAATTTCTTTTCTGGTCCTATGCTGCTTGTATTTGTATGGCTTTGTATTTTTTCAGTTTGGGGAAGTTTTCTTCTGTTATCCTGTTGAAAATCTGGTCAACAGTGTTGTCCTAGGATTCTTCTTCCTTTAGCCCTATGAATCAGAGGTTTGGTCTTTTCGTAGTGTCCCACATTTCCTGGTTGTTCCACCCTTACTTTTTTTTTTTAATTTTCATAATCTTTACTTGACCATTCTAGTTGGTCCATGTTATCCTTCAGGTCTGATATTCTTTTTTTTCTGTTTCTTCCATTCTGCTTCTCAGGCTTTTTCCCATCCTTTCCTGTTGATTGGATGAATGTTAAATTTACTTTTTCATTTCATCTTGTGTTTTCTTAGTATTTCCAATTCCTTCTGGATCCTGTCATTCTCATTGTGTAGCTCCTTGGTTCATTGGTCATTTTCTTTTTTCATATCAGCCTGGGATCTTTTCAACATTTCCACTTCCTTCTGGAGTCTGTCATTTTCTCCTTTTAGTTCTTTCCAACATTTGTCATTATCTCTCTCTAGGTCCTTCTTGAGATTTTCATTCTCTCCGTTTAGTTCTCTAATGTCTTTGAATATGTCTACAATAATTCTTCTAAGGTCCATGTCTTGTTTTCCTTCCTGAGAGATCTCATTGTAGGAATCTTCTGTAGGGTCGGTACAGTTCAGTATTGATTTATGTGAGATTTTCTCATGTTGTTTTTCCTTTGTGTCTTTGGCATTTGCATTTGTTTATTTGTTTCTTTGGATTCTGGTGCCTCAGTATTGGCTGTGCAGACTATGATCATTAATACTGCACCTGCTAGATACTATGCACCACAGCTCCACCAGGTTCGGGGGGATATTGCTACATTTGCCCACGTGCCTGTCGCCCTCCAAGACTCAAAACAGTTCCTCCTTGCCTTACTAGCACTGCAGGGAGTCCTGATCTAGGTGCTCCCTGGAACCCAAGCTCTCTGGAATACCTAGGGACAGATGGTGGGCCCACAAGGCTCAAAGCAGTTCTGCCTTGCCTTACCAGCACTGCACTGAGTCCAGGCACTCCCCAGAACCCAATCCAAAAGCTCAATCAGTATTTTAAAGGAATACCTACATGCTGGAAGAAAATGTGAGATTTCTAAAAACATCAGGTGATTGAGTGCAAAAACGTTCTGTCATGATTCTTTAATTCTAACACACAGCTAAGTGAGGAACCCAAACTTAGGCAACTTCTTGAGGAGAAATAAATCTCTCCTTTGATGTAAATGACAAATATAACATAAGTCTGACTTCATAAATGCTGAAGTGTGAAAAGTGATATTGAAAACACAAGTTACAGAAAACTCCTAGAAACGATTAAGAGCTTTAGTAAAATGGCAGTATAGAAAATTAACCTAGAAAAATCAGGAGCCTATCTTTACACCAACAGCAAGCAACTGGAGAAGGAATATAAGGAGACCATCCCACTCACAATAGCCTCAAAAAAAAAAAAAATACATGGGAACAAACCTAACCAAAGACACCAAAGATCTCTACAACAAAAATTGTAAAACCCTGAAGGAAATTGAAGATGACATCAAAAGATGGAAAAACCTCCCATGCTCATGCATTGGAAAAATTAATATAGTAAAAATGTCCATTCTACCCAAATTAATATACAGATTCAAAGAAATCCCAATCAAAATCCTTAAATTCATATGGAAAAACAAAAGACCCCGAATTACTAAAGCAATTTGAGTGAAAAGTGCAATACAGGCAGGATTGCTTTACCAGACTTCAAGCTATATTATAGGGGTAAGGTCATAAGGACAGCCTGGTACTAGCACAAAAACAGAACCAAAAGAACAAAATTGAAGATACAAACTGGATCTCATCCAATTTCAGCCACCTCATATTAGATAAAGGGGCCAAAAATGCTCATTAGACGAAAGACAGTATCTTCAGTAAATGGTGCTGGCAAAACTGGATGACCATTTGTAGAAGAACAAAATTATACTCTTACCGATCACACTATACAAAAATCAACTCCAAGTGGATCAAAGAACTCAATGTGAAACTGAAACGCTGAAGGTGATAGAAGAAAATGTTGGTAGCAAACTATAAGACATGGGTGTAGGAAAATAATTTCTAAATAAAATAGCAGCCATGCAGGAAATAAGATCAACAGCTGACAAATGGGACCTCATCAAACTCAAAAGCGAAAGAAAAACAGAGAAAGAAACAATCAAGGAAGTGAAGAGAAAACCCACAGACAGGGAGGAAACCTTCACTGGTTATACATCTGACAAAACATTAATATCCAGAATGAAACTACACAAAAAAGCAAAGAAGTAAGAAAACTAATGACTCACTCAAAAAATGGAGCAAAGAGCTGAACAGAGACTTTACTTGTGAGAAATTAAAGATGGCTGAGAAACATCATTAATAATTAAGGAACTGGAAATTAAAACCACTTAAAGATATTATGTTAAGACAGGCTAAGATCAAGGAAACAAAGACAACAAATGCTGGAGAGGTTGTGGTGAAAGATCACTCATCTGCTGCTAGGAATCTAAATTCATACAACCACTGTGGAAAGCAGTGTGGAGAACCCTTAACAAAAAAAATTTAAAGGGCGAGATGTGGGAAAACTTAGTTAAAATGGGTAGCATTCTAAACCAATGGGACCTCCCTGGCCACACCCATGGGGTGGGATTTAATGAAAAAAAGGTTTAGGATTTGGCCCTGGGGGTTGAGTCATGCTGTTTATATAACCAGACATTTTGGAATAAAACTCTCTCTGTATTTGGACCTTAAAATGCATCTGTGTGATGTGCTTTCCTGTGCATTTTATGTTCCCAGTTAGTTCAAATGTATTACCATTTCCACCAAAATCTTCAACCAAATTTAACTAATATAGACATTTTTACTAAGTCTTTTACTAAGTCTATTATTATCCTATAATATGTAGACAAAGCTTGGGCAAAGTTGAATACCTGCCAAATAAATTTTAACCAAATATACACTTTGTTCTTTAAAACTATATGACTAGACTATGATTTCAGAGAAATCAAGTCCATTAACTTATTTTGTTTATTCTGTATTTCTGTATATATCTCTACTGAAATACCTCTCTATATAAATATATTTTTTAATATACCATTTTAAACTGCAAACCTTACAAAGTAGATTTTAATGATTATCTTCCTCCAGGCTCTCAGAGATGCCTTCTCCAGGCCTGGAATGAAAATCTGCTTTAAATATTTTTCAATATCTAGCTCTTAAGAAAATTTCTTTTACAGTTCTTTTTTTTTATTTCTTTTTTTTAATTTTTTAATTAATTTTTTTATTTATTTCTGTATGTGTATGAATGTACTGTCTGCATTCAAGTCTGTGCACCCGTGTCATGCAATGCCGTGGAGGTCAGAAGAGGGTCTTGGATTCCCCTGGAACTGGAATTCTCCTGGAATTGGAGTTTCAGACGGTTCTCGGCCGCCATGCGGGTGCTGGGGATCGAACCCGGGTCCTCTGCAAGAGCAATCGGCGCTCTTAACTGCTAGGCCATCTCTCCAGCCCTCTTTTACAGTTCTTATGCCCAATAGTTAATTAAAGACTGGCTCTATATGCACCATGAGAAATTGTTACCATAGAGTTGGTTTTTTTCCACCTGCCCAGAGCCTGGACAGGAATTTCATTCACAACAACAGCTACTCTGGTTGGTGGTCTGCAAAGGGAATCTTTTTCCCACCCATTAGAATTTTACTCACAATAACAGCTACCTTGGTTGGTGGTCTGCAAAGGGAAACTTTTTCCCACCCATTGGCCAGCAGTTTCATTACCATCATGATTTTTTTTGTTTTTGTTTGTTTTGTGGGAGCTTCGAAGCTTCCTTTGTCACGAGCATATACAGTGCAGCCCGGCTAAGGGAAGGGGAACACAGTGACCACCTTGTGGACACTGTGGGGAACTGACCCCTTGGCACAGAGGTCAGTCCGTTACTTCTTTAACCCAAGCAGAGAGGTACTTCCAACTCAGGTCCTTAGCCTGGGACAATGAGACAAATTTCCCACACTTGGCTGTGACTTTCCATCTGCCCAGAGCTGGGACAGGAATTTCATTCACAACAACAGCTACCCTGGTTGGGGTTCCTCAAAGGGAAACGTTTTCCCACCCATTGGCCACCCAAATGAAATGCAGGCCTGAACACCAGCTACCCAGATTGGTGGTCTGCACTGGAACCTTTCCAACCCACTGGCCATCCAAACAAAATGCAGGCTTGTCTTAGCCTCTATTCATGCAATAATTAAAAGAAAAAATGGCATCCAGGGATTCCATAATGATGTTAATTGGAATTCACTTTTTTAAAAATTTTTTTTAATTTTCTTAATTTTTTAATTTTTATTTTTTATTCCCAAAGACCCAAAAACTTAGTAACACTTTAATACTATGAGAACCTGGTTGTATCTTTGTTTCAGATGTTGAAAGGGTGTAACCAGTAGGTGGCAGTGTAGATCCATTAAGATGTTCAATGAAATTTTTTAATTTTTAATAGATAACCCATAACCTTTGTTGAAATTGAATTATGTGTTGGCTGTTTAATATAAATCTGCATCTTGAGAAGGAAGGGCCATATTCCAACTCAGAGGTAATTTTTTTACTGGTATTAAAACTGTTAACATTAAAATATACTTAAAACACAAGTATACACATCCATACACACGTGTGCATGCACATATACATACATACATAATAAAGAAAGGTTTGTTAGGTTGATCTGCAAGAAGGGAAACCCACATTATTATTTGATGTTCAATGAGAAACATGAAATTTTTATAATTTGTTATAAGGTTATTTTACATAATTAGAATAAATGTCCTAGTAACACACAAAACAGCTGAGATCAATATGCCACCTCTTAGGCCCATTCCCAACTACTTACCTTCAATGAATTATCTCTAAATTCTACTCCTATTCTTTTCCTATCTTGTCCCTACTGGTTAGCTATCCCTAGGCTGTCCCTGGTCTGAGTCTAACTATCCCTATCCTATTTACAAATCCAAAGATTGAGGAGGGTGCCCAAAATAGACAGGTCAAAGACTGATTTATCTTGTCTTATTATTAAGGACTTTGGAAGAATACTAATTATCCATAATCACAAACACAATCACAATAATTATACTGTTATTAATTATCATTTATCAATAATTATTAACCATTAATAGTTATAATCATTAATAATTATTATGAATAATAATTTTCAATATTAATAGCCAACAACAATGAACAATTTATTATTAGACTGAATTATTATCAATTATTATTAGTAATTATATTCAATATAAATAATTATAACCATTAATAACAATTACCAACAATAATCAACAGCAATTCATTATCAAACTGAATTTTTTTTTAATTTTATTTATTTTTTGTATGTGTATGAGTGTACTGTCTGCATGCAGGCTTGTGCACCCGTGTCGTGCAATGCCACGGAGGTCAGAAGAGGTTCTTGGATTCCCCTGGAACTGGAGTTCTCTTGGAATTGGTGTTACAGACAGTTCTTCGCCTCCATGTGGGTGCTGGGGATTGAACCCGGGTCCTCTGCAAGAGCAGTTGGTGCTCTTAACCACTAGGCCATCTCTCCAGCCCCTAACAAACTGAATATTATGCATACTATAACTTGCATTCACTCACACATACACACAGTTTGAAGATGGGCTTAAAGAAACATAAAAGAGTTTTATTCAAAAATTTTTCACTATTATCAATTCATGTTGTTAAAGAGGCTTTTACTAATAGTTCTTAAAAAAATTCATCAGAGTAAGTTTCTTTTGTTAGAACTCCAGGGCCTGTAAACTCTCCTAGAAGTCCATCTATTTTGTCTCCAAAATGCTGAAATTAAAAGACTGTTACTTTAAGCCAAAATTTAAAGAGCATGATTTAGAGACATTGTTAAGACACCACGTGCTCAGTCTGGCAGCTGATATGTGCACAGCAGGCAGGCTGGTAGCTCCAGAGCACAAACCAAGTGTGATCAGGAATTCTGTGGGAAAAAAAATCGTTAAGGTGAAACACATTTAAAAAGATCAAGATAAAATTAAATCGGCCAATTAATTTTAATTGTGCACATATATTTACTCAAAAGATATCTAGGGTACATGGGGGTTAAGTAAAAATATTCCATTTTAAGTTAAGCATGCTGAAATAGATTTGAATTACTTAAGTGATAAAGCTAGCTAAACCCCAATTTTGGATCCACAAATAACCTGCAGGCTTAGGTAGGAATACTTAGATTTAGAAATAGTTACGAAAAAACCCACAAGAAGACAAGAGAGCAGTAAAAGACAAAAATTAAGTGGCCAAGGCTTAAAATTATCTGGAAAAAACTGCTCTTGGTAGGGTGGTTCCCTTGAAAGGCCTTAATTTGCATCAGGAAGAAGTGGGCTTGAGCCTTGGCTGAGCCATAGAGCTACCTGGAGAAAATTGACATATGAACAATTTAAAGCTGGAACTGAGCATGAAGAATGTGGTCCTCACAGTAGGGGATGAAATCTAGTTTGTTTGTTTTTTTTCCTTTGGGGGGGTAGTTAAAAACAGAAAGTTTTATTTTAGACCTGTAGAATTATGAAAAAGGATTCTAAGGCCAAGCATGGCTACTAAGCCTTGATATTAAACTCAGCCTTGAAGTCCCTGGCTTTTATCACCTGCAGGAGTGACCAAGTCAGGAGGCCCATGCCTGGAGGGGTGGGATGCTCTCTCTGAGCCAAACCAGAGCCTGGCAGTTTTCCTCCACGTGTACAAAGCCACATGTTCCCAGATCACCCTCCCATCCACTGAAACCAGCAGGAGAGAAGACTCCACTGCAAAAGATAGATATCAGGAGAGAGAGAAGAAAGAGAAGAAAAAGACAAGATTTAGAGGTTTGCATACCTAATTTGTCAAGGTTTCCTCCTGCCCTACATCTACTGGGGGGGGGCATTTAATCCCAAGACGATCCATATGGAAAACACAGGCAGGAAAACACACCACATGAATGCATGTTAAGGTCCAAATACAGAGAGCATTTCATTCCAAAATGTCTGGTTATATAGGCAGCATGACTCAACTACCAGGGCCAAATCCTAAACATTTTCATCACTAAATCCACCCCATGGATGTGGCCAGGGAGATCCCATTGGTTTAGAATGCTACCCATCTTAACTAAATTTTCCCACAATGGCCAATGTAGAACTTAGTGAAATAGCTGTTTTCTTCTAGCTATTTTGTTTGTGAGATAGCATAATGGAAAGTAATATTTGTCCTATTAACATAACCATTGATAATATTATGTAAAAATAAGTGAGAATATGTTATAAATTAGAGTTGTGTTTGATATTTTCCTGCTGAAGACTTTGTGTACTGTATCTTAAATAAGAACACTTTAGATTAATTTTAATGACATATTTAAATATTTTGAAAGAATAACCAATATAAAACAAATTCAAAAGCAGTTTGTATTTCATTTCCTTTTATCCATTATTCCCATAGTATACAGACATTATCCTCTCAATGATATTCTACTCATAATCTGATACTATTCTTATTATTATTCCTCCTTTTATGTGCATCATGGATGATTATAAGCTTGTGTTTTTATCCTCTATGCCTGTAGCACCAATCAGTAATAGAAACCACTGAAATGGAATCTGCAGAAAACAGTAGAACTAAGCAGCTTTGGAAGTGTGCCGATGCACATGCATGAACATATACACATCAGATCCTTCTGTATGTGCTGTAGGTCTGTGTGGGAGTACAGTCACATATGAACCAATTTCAATATTGTGAGCCACCATGCTTCCTAATGCTGTGGGAATTTGAATACATTCAGGTCAGTACTTTCTGACATAGCTATGCAGTTGAGCTATGCACATTGTCACAACTATCTTCTTAGATGTGATCATATTTGCCCTGGTTGATTTAAACATTGCCCTGAGAATACCCAGAAGAGGTAGGAAATAAATGAAGTTAAATATGTGGTAACAGAGGAAAATGGGTAGAAAGTAGAACTATAAGATAAAGACTTGTTAAAACCTAACATATCTGTGAGACAGTGATAGTGATAAGGAATGCATATCAGGATTAGCATATGCTAGACAATATGCATAGAAAACTCAGGTTTCAGATGTCAGAAAGAGTGTACATGCAGCATGGCATTACTAGCAGGAAGCAGACAATAAAAGTGATGGGAATGTAGAAATGTTTGAGAGAAGTCAGAATTCAAAGAAAATGTAACTTTACAAAATTATTTCTAATGGGATAGCAGCTTTCAGGTTAAAACATTTTAAAATTCCATTTCATTTTAATGATAATATAGTTGATTGAAACTGTAAAGAAAATTTTCAAGAAATATAGTTTTGAGAGCATCAAATGTAAAGATAAAAATAACCTAAGACAAAAATAATCATGTTTACTCATTTTCTCTTACTTTCAATGACAGATGGCATGAATGAAACCAGAAGATTGAATTTCTTTTTAACATTTGTACATAAGATTGTAACACTTGATTTTTGGAAAATAGCATTTCTTCTTAATGTTCCATTCTAAAATGAAGTTTGTGAATCACTTTACTATTTATATTCAGTCTATTAGAATGTGTCAAGCTGGGAAACCTTAATGTGTTTATTTCTTCTACTATTCCTCATTAAACCTTTACTCTTCAGCATTGGAGACTGTGCCTTGTTCACTGCTCTATCAATGGACAACACATTATTATATTTTCCATTAATGTTATGAGATACAAAGGTCAGCTAATTTTATTAAGAGTAATTAATAACTGTCTTACAATTTTCCACCTGAAAGTCCAAGCCTGGGCAATCCCCACTGCTATGGCCTCTAAGGAACTAATCATATCCAGACAAAAACATAAGAGGGAATGAAATGTCACACTGCAAACAGCAGATTAGAAAGTGGCTCAGGGATTAGGTATACTTTCATAGAAAGCACATCTTTCAGCATATCTCAATAATGCTCAAGGTTCTCCTGAGAGATTAATCTTTGGAGGATTAACCCTTCCAGTGGCATCTTGACCAATAACCCCCAAACCTCCCACCAAGCCAAATCTCGGAAAAATCCATACTTGGCACACTCCCTGTTGATAAAATCTTCAATATATAAGCCCTCAGAGAACAGTGCCTATCCAAACTCATAATCAATGAATTAATGAAAAAAAAAAAGGGAAAGCCCTTTTTAGGCAGTAGAACAGATTAGTTTTGCTATGGACTACAAGAAAACTTCTCAAGAGCCTACATTATATTTCTAGAATACAAAATCATTGTTTCAGGAGCTTGTTATAACATGCCTTCTTATTCAGTGGCTCTGAGGTTTGTTAATTCAAGTTTGCCAGATATTTGTTCAGAAGCATATTTAAATGTGTGTGCTGGATAGCTTTAGTGTCAACTTGACACACCTGGGTTGAGGGAGCCTCAATTGTGGAATTGGCTCCATTGGATTGGCCTGTGGCCACATTTGTAGAGTATTGTCTTGATTGTTGAGCAGTGTGGGATGGCCCGTCCCACAATGAGTGGTGCCACCCTGGAAAGGTTGTTGTGTACCATATAAGAAGGCAGGCTAGGCATGAACCAGGGGAGAAAGCCAGTAAACAACATTCCTCTATAGCCTGTGCTTCAGCTCCTGCCTCCAGGTTCCTACCCTGAGTTCCTTGGACTCCCTAAGTGATGAACTGTGACCCAGGAGATGTAAGCTGAATAAACTCTTTCCTCCCCAAGTTGGTGTTGGTCAGAGTGTTTTGTCACAGCAGTGGAAGAAAAACTAGAACAGAAATTGGTACCAGAGAGTGGGGTATTGCTGTGACAGACCTGACCTTGGTGTTTTGGGGAAGGATTGTGGAGGCGTTTGGAACTTTTGGCTGGGAATATAAGTAAATGCCTAAAGATTGTTGCTGTGGAAATTGGAGCAGTTTTGCTGAAGGAGTTATAGAAGATGGAGGCCTGGTTTGTGAAGTTTCTAGTTTCAAAGGGAAGCAGAGATCATCAGGACTGTTTAATCTGTGGATTCTGTTCAGCTGGGGCTGAAGAATCAGCTGTAAGTAACAAGAGACCAGAACCTGAAGTGAAATCTTTCCTTTACTGGGACAATTGATGCTGTTAGTGGGGCTGAAAAATCATCTGTAAGTAACAAGAGACCAGTATCACTGTGGTGAAATCTTCTGGGAAAAATTTCTTCAGGGTCAGTACACAGAAGCTATGTTCCAGAAGGGGCCCAAGCCTCCATGTCAAGCCAGAAGCAGAACTTGGTAACATGTAAGAGTCTCCTATATGGTTCCTGTGTTGAAAGTATGAAGGGGTCACAGAGAGCAGCTGAGGCCTGGCACTATGAGAGGCCAGGAAAGTCCACTGGTCAGAGTGTGGCCTTGGTTACAATGAAGAACCCAGGATTCCAGGGGTCAGGAAGAGAAGCTGAGGTTTTGCATCAGGAGTGGTCAAAAGCAACCTCAGTTTCAGTGGCGACCCCAGCTTTTTGGAGATGCCTGGACCATGGGACGACCACCAAGAGCAGCAGCAGGTGTGGAATGGAGTCGGCCTGGCCCTGCGAGATGAAATGTGTGTGCTGCAGACAGATGGCAGAATCAGAGAAGGGGAGCTGCCAAAACTCTTTGGAGCCCAGAAGATTGTGAGTGGGTCCCAGGTGTCCAGCCTTGAGCTACTTTCTGGACTTAGGTTTTGTTTGAGTGTGCCTGACTCTTCCCTTTGAAATAAGACAGTACTTGTTTTGGAGTTTACAGCAGCCCACAATTAAGAGACTTTTAATAGACTGTGAACTTTTAAGTGTTTGGACATTTTAAGGACTGTGGGGCTTTTAAGGCTGTACTGTCTTAGGTTGTGATTAATGTTAACATCATACTTTGGGGATAAGGACTGGAAAAGTGGTGGTTTAATAGTGATCTGTTTTGTGTGTCAAGTTGACAAGGGGTCAGTTGTGCTGGATAGTTTTAGTGTCAACTTGACACACCTGGGTTGAAGGAGCCTCAATTGGGGAATTGGCTCCATCAGATTGGCCTGTGGCCACATCTGTGGAGTATTGTCTTGATTGTGGAGCAATGTGGGAGAGCCCAGCCCACAATGAGTGGTGCCACCCTGGGCAGGTTGATGTGTACCTTATAAGAAGGCAGGCTGAGGGGCTAGAGAGATGGCCTAGTGGTTAAGAGCACCGACTGCTCTTGCAGAGGAGCCGGGTTCGATCCCCAGCACCCACATGGTGGCTGAGAACCATTTCCAGGAGAACTCCAGTTCCAGGGGAATCCGACGCCCTCTTCTGACCTCTGCAGCATTGCACAACATGGGTGCACAAACCTACATGCAGACAATACATTCATACACATAAATAAATAAATAAATAAATAAATAAATAAATAAATAAAATTAAATTAAAAAGGCAGGCTGGGCATGAGGCAGGGGAGTAAGTCAGTAAACAGCATTCCTCCATGGCCTGTGCTTCAGCTCCCACTTCCAGGTTCCTGCCCTGAGTTCCTGCCTTGGGTTCCCTAAGTGATGAACTGTGACCTAGGAGATGTAAGCTGAATAAACTCTTTCCTCCCCAAGTTGGTGTTGGTCAAAGTGTTTTGTCACAGCAATGGAAGACAAACCAGAACAACGTGCAAGGATTTTATGCCTCAGTACTTCAGAAACTGCATTCAACCATTTTCTATTTCTTTGTACTCTATATTTTATAAATAAACTAACCCGTAATAAAAATGTAAAGATCTAATTCAATTATGAGATATAAACTCTGCTTTTCCTGATATAAGTTTTAAAAATACTATGTGTGTATGTGTGTGTGTGTGTGTGTGTGTGTGTGTCTGTGTGTGTGTGTGTGTCTGTGTGTGTGTGTATGTCTGTGTGTGCATGCTGTGTGGGAGCCATATGTGTCAAGTTCATGCGTGTAGGCCAGAGGACAATTTCTAAACTAACTTCTTTCCTTTGATCTTCATGTGGGCTTCAGACTTAAAACACAAGTTAGCAAACTCATGGGACAAGCACTTTTACTGTGTGAGCCACCTCAATACACCTTATTTTTACACAATTTTAAATGAAATAAAATATATGCCTGTAATTTATTAACAAATAGCCATTTTGAAAACTGCACATCATCAATAGATATTTGGACAAAACACTATGTGTCACATAATCATCTAGGAGACTTGGGGATACAACTGTAAGTAGATGCCTTTGGTGAGGAGAGAAAGCAAAAGTCAAACTTTGGTTGATGGTTGTATAGTCTTTAATTTTTAAATTTTCGTACTTTTATTTTATATGTCTTAATGTTTTGCCTCCATTTATATAATAATGCTCATATGTGAAAGGCCTGAAGAGGCCAATAGAGGGCTGGATCCCATAGAACTAGAGTTATGGAGGGATATTTGATGCCTTGTGTTGAAATTTGCAACTGGGTAAAGAGAAAACTATATTCTCCTCCATCAGATAAGAAAAAGGAAAGGGAAGAATTGTACTAAGCTTCACTATCAAATTTAATTGATTCATAAACATTTTAAGAAAGCTATAAAAAAGGCTATGTTTATATTTTATTAATATTTTAAAATAATTGCCCTATATGTTAAAGGCTCAGAGTTGACTACTAAAATACCTCCTTAGTAGACTGAATACTTAGATTAAAGATATGTGCATATGCAATGAAGAGAAAAATCCCTGATAACAAATGATGATCTTGTGCACTTGTGTTCTGGAAAGACTAGCATTGCCAGTTAATCTTTTAACAATGAGGGTTTCTTTTTTGTGGTTGCTCTTGTTAAATTCTGTTATATGACAATTTATCCTATCAATCCCTTATCACCATTACCACTCCCTTTCACAGACTCATGACTTATTTTTGTCTTATGATCCATTTAGTGTGACTAGGGCGATCTCCTTGACCAATAGATTTTCTATGGAAATACTCATTGGAACCCAGTTGAATCATCAGTAGGTGACCAACTGAAGGAAATGATTCCTCTCTCTGATTCTATCAGCAGCAGTGTTGGGAAGGGCCCTGGAAAAGCCCCCTCCATCCAGGTCTGCACTCTGACTGACTTCTTGATTGTAATTGCTGTGTCATTCCCAGGAGATGATATTTCACAGCTCCTTTCCTAAGCTTCCTACTCTTAGATTGTTCCTGTCCCTTCTTGGGCAGTGTTCCCTAAAGCAACCATAGGTCTCTTCATTCACAAGCATGCATTTAAAACAGAGGCATCTCTAAGTTTAAGAGTAGTGTATACCTATGTGTAGAAATATAAATACTTAGGCTGCTGGAGAGATGGCTCTGAGTTTAAGAATACTGGCTGCTCTTGGGCAGGACCAAGGTTCAATTCCCATCACCCATATGGCAGCTAACAACCCCCATAACTCCAGTTCCAGGGGATTTGACACCTTCATATGATCTCTGCATTCACTGTACAACATGGATGCTTTACATACATGCACACAATGTTCTTGAACCTACAAAATAAAAATGATAAACAATTTTTCTACTTTTCATTTTTTTTAATTTATAATTTTTTTTGAAATTTATATGTGTTTCATACATATTTTTTTCAGCAAGTCTTAATCACCTTTGTACCCACTTCTCCCTTGGTACCCTATGGTAGGCAAACCCTCTAAGTTTAAACCTTCTGTCATTTGTGCTAGAGTCCATTGCAGCAAATCACTCTCCCTACTCACTCCTCAGTGCCAGCTCATCCCCTGAAAGAACTATGAAGACTTAGAAGGTAACTTGACATTATATCAATTTCCTAAACAAAAATATTAAGTTATCCCTGGGGCCTAATGAATTCCTTGGCTGTGGTTTTTGGAGCAGGTTTATAGTGGCAGGCTTTGGGTTTGACCCTTGGAGTGTCTCTCAAATCTGATCAAAGAGTAGTTTCTTAGCCCCATAAATATAGTAATACTATTGCACAAGTTGGCATATTTGACTCATAGACTGAAAGATTCACAGCTAAATAAAACCACTGATACTTTTTCTATTACATTGGTCTGCATAGCAACTTCTGGGACTCTAAAAGTTAGGTATCAGGGAGGAAGCTTCCAGCTCAATCTCAACTTGAATTATCTGTATCCAACTTTCAATTTGTGGATGGTGTCTTCAGTACTATAGTCTTGTCATCCAGTGCTGGTCGCTCCCCAGGAGGAAAGCAAGATCTTGTTTTAGGGGCGTGTGATGCCTCAGTGACCAATTAGTCATAGGAGGTATGTCACTTCTGGCACTAACTGTGTTTTTATTTTTGCTGTTTGTTTTTAATAACCCATGGCTTCTGGGAACAGCTTTTGTCAGTCAGTCATGAAATGTATCTCCCTTCATTTTTTTTTTTTTTTTGGATTTTTGAGACAGGGTCTCCCTTTAGTCCTAGCTGGCTTGGAGCTCACTCTGTAGACCAGGTTGGCCTTGAACTCACAGAGATCCACCTGCTTCTATCTCCCAAGTGCCCAAATTATTTTTAAATTATAAATTATATTTTAAGTTTGCTTGCAAGATAGTAGATTTCCATATAGTTTTATAAAATGTCCCCTTTGTTTTGGCTAACCTCTCTCATACCCACCCATTTCCCTCTTTCCCCACCCATCCTACTTTCCACCCCCATTATCCCCCTTCTACCTTTATATTACATATTTTCCATTATCTACCATCCCTTAATATGCCCCCCCAATGATTTCTTTTGTATGTCCTGCTTGCATAGTTATTATAAGTTGAACACCAAAAATTAGAGATTCAAATCTAGGATATACATATGAGGGCTAAACTGTGACATTTGTTTTTCTATTCCTGGTTAACCTCACTCATTTTTCAGTATCCATCTATTTTCTGATAAATTTAACAATTTCATTTCTTTTTATATCTGGAAAAAAATCTTGTTTATATTTACCACATTTCACTACCCATTCATCAAATGTCTTGTTCCATTCTGTTGATCTTGTGAGTAGAACGGCAATGGACATAGATGAGTAAGTGTCTCTACAGCACTATAAAGAGTCCTTTGAGGGCTGGAGAGATGGCTTAGTGGTTAAGAGCACCGACTGCTCTTGCAGAGGACACAGGTTTGATTCCCAGCACCCACATGGCAGCTGTCAACCGTCTTTAACTCCAGTTCTAGGGGACTCTGACACTCTCTTCTGACCTCTGTGGCATTGCATGACACTGGTGCACAAACCTACATGCAGACAGTACATTCATACACATAAAAAATAAATAAAATTAAAAAATAAAAAAGTCCTTTGAGCAAATGTCCATGAGTGGAGTAGCTTGGTCATATTGCAGTTTCAGTCTTTAGATTTTAGAGGAATCCCCAAACTGATTTCCAAAGGAGCTACACCAGTTCTTACCCTCTTTATCGAATTATATTTTCATATTCTAAAATGAATTATCTTAATCGTTTCATTCAGTCATTTGTTTGTCTTTTCTTGAACATCAAGTAGATATTTTTCTTGTCCTCTTTAAGTTAATTTGGGTGCTTAATGGTGACCTTTTGGAATTCCATGAACTCTTTGAGCATGTGTATAATTTAAGTTCTGTGTCTTGAATTATCATCTCATTGGGGATAATCTCTACAATAGACTACCTTTGGGGAAACATATTGTGTTAGTTTTTCATATTGCTGTGGTCTTATTTATAGATACTTAACATCTGGATTTGTCACTTGATTTGACTCACTAGCCCTCTGGATTATAAAATCTGAGGTGGGGTAATGAGTTGCACAGATTGTCTGAGTCTCAAGGGGACCCAGCCTAGTGGACCACGTCTCTTTCCAGGACCACAGTGGTGGCAAGGAAAAGTCTTGAGCAGGTCCCACTGGGTAGACTGGAAGAACTAAGGTAGAAATAGCCTAGGGGATTGAGTCACTTGTTTGACTAAAGGCATAGCCAAGTCTGTCTATGAGACAGGTTCAAGGTCTTGGGAGCTTGGGAGATTTCTGAAGGGTGGTGCTGGACAGAAAGTTTCTATTTCTGAGGCCAGCCACAAGGACTGTGTGCCTAATGCGAGTCAGGGGAAGGAGGAGGTGGAGTTGCAGTTGAAGATAGAGAGGGTATCTTATAAGGCCCTGGTACATGAGCTAGATACTGCCTGGAGAACCTGCAGAACAATTGTCTAGGGGACTTAGTGAAGGAAGGCTGGATTTTTGTTGAATAGGTAGGAGAAATAAGAAGACTCTACCAGCAACAACATTGGTGCAGGGTCCTAGGAAATTTTAGGAAGTTGTGTGGCCTAAAGAACTGAAAGGAGAGATGTGTACTCAATGGCAATGTCTGCTCGAGGTCCTGATAAAAGGGAGGAGGAATTATTCAGTATAGGGAAGAGGAAGTAAAAAGATTTACCCATTTGTGCTGCTGGCTTGTGTGAGGTGCCTGGGAAGGTGAGCAGGGAGTTGGAAGCACTTCACAGTGTGTATGAAAGAGTTAGCAGGCTGGCTCTGTTCCCAGGATCAGTGGCATGACTGACCCTAGGTCACTTTGCAAGCTGCCCTTAGAGAGACTAGTCCCTGCTCAGCAGTAAACTATAGAGAGCTGAGCAATTGCTTATAAACAGTACATGATATTTTGTTTTAAATAGTGACTACTATAGTCCAAAGAACTACAAAATCCTGTGTTGACATTGGAGGTTAAATCTCAACAAGAAGAGCTTTTTGTTCCCCTCTTCTTAAGTATAAAATAAAAATGAAGTGCTCTGCATTTTTGTACTGCACAGATTCATCCTTCCTGTCTGATTTCTGTCAAAAATACTGACTACTGATTGAAGTCAAAATGCACCTAGGTGTTAAGGCTGGCATTGCAGTAGAGGAAATAAAGAGAAATTTACATGGAGCTGAGCCTCTGGTTGTAGATAGAAGGTAATTCTGTGTATATCCTCATGTATTACACAGTGGACTCTGAGTCAGAAATGTGAGAAACCTGTTTTTATTCATGATACATCATCTATAAGTCATTGTTTTAAAGAAAAGAAACAGAGGAAATTTCCCTATATCAAATAAGGAAAAGTGGCTATAATCTATATTGATCTCAAATCTCTCTGTGTGTATATATACATATATATCATATATCCATCTATACCTACATCTACACACACACACACACACACACACACATATATATATATATTTTTTTTTTTCTAGTCTTCATGCCTGATAAAGTTATACTCTTAGTAGTAGAAAGTGCTGTTCAATGTTAAGCAGTTAGGTCTGCTGATTCTCTCAGCAATTCATTTTAGGACTATTTATTTAAAAATTAATAGTCCACAAAAAATGGTTTATTTTGCAAGGAAGAAATAGAAGCTTTCCTCTCTTTAGGAAGACTAAGATTGCTGATCTTCCTCACAGAAAAATGAAGACACACTAGAAAATGACTCTAGGTTAAATATTCCATTCTATACCATTTATGATTCTACATGGAGCCCTGAAGGTCAGATTAATTACATGCAGAAAACATCCATGCTTGCAGATTCTGTTAATTCAGCAGCTTCCTAAATGGCCCCAGAGGCATACCAATCAATGCGTCTTCATATCAAAGTTTGTATCAACAGAACAGTTATTACTCTATCCCATTGGGGGCAATTTCTTCTCATTTGAAAACTTCCTTCAGGTGATTAGGGAATGAACAGTATGTTGGCACATTCACAAACAACATTTATAATAGGACTTGTTCAATATGGGATTGAAGCATTGAGAGAGAGATTATTTAACAAGGGCAGTTTAAACTTCAAGATCCAGTAGAATTAAGAGTCCAGATTGACAAACAAAATCTGTAAAACTACGAGGTTTAAACACACATCTATATATACCACAAACTCAGTATCAATGAGTTACTATACAAACATAACTCATGACATGAAAGGAAATGGTTTTTCTAGAAAATAGATCTCTAACTGATAGTAAAACAAAAGCTAGCCTATGTTTTTGCAGGTAGGTTAACTGTTTTTATTCTGATATACAGTGTTGAGAGGAAAAGCTATTATATTCCAGTTTTATTTGTTTCTCTTGAACAATTAAGCCTAATTCATATTAAATGATGCAGTTATCATTGATACAAATCACAGGCATGTAGATTTAGAAGAAAAATGAAGCATTGTAATTCTTCATTCATTTTGTTCAGAGAAGCTTTAAAGGATGTGAAGACAGGGCAAAATTCTAAGGTCATTTCTGTAAGGTTATTGTGGTGTAGGAGAAAACAACCGGAAAAGCATGATAATGACTTACTGAATATGACTTCTAGGGTGCTGTAAAATCCAATGTCCTTAGTATCAAGATACAACATTTCTACCCGTCAAAATATTTTATTTTCCAAAAGAAAAACAGAGACATTCTCTCCAAAATTACAGAGTGCTCAATAACCTGCTAGAGAGGTGTGCTGTGCATATGCATATTGTGCCTTTTTCTACCCTTCTAAGTAAGCATAAAAAGAATCCATGGATTACTGTTTGGTCTCTTGCTTACACTGAGTCACCACAAAATGCTGTTCCAGAAAAGCCTCGCTTGCTTAAAAGAGAGACTGACCAAAACAAGAGACTTAACACATAGCAAGCAAGAGAGCAGCACTCATCACAGACTTGCAATCAGAGAACCGTCCTTCTGAGATTCTCATCACCCTTCCTGTTAGAGTTGAACTAAAGGGACTAGACTGCAATCAAACTTGGTAGGTTTGTATGAGAACCTTAGTCGAATTAAGAGGCCTTATTTTCATTGTAAAAAGATAAGTTATTTTGTTTATTTTTTATTTTTCTTCTTTTCTCATAAAATATTTTATTGATGTTTTTCCTATTTCATACATCATTTCTCAGTCCAATTTTGACTCATTTCCCTTTCCATGCCCCCCACCCCACCCCAGTTCATGCATCCTGCCATACATATCTGGCATCTTTTTTCTCAGTTATTTAATAAGGTTACATAAGTCTAATGCATGCCATTTTTATAAATTAAACTTACATGCCAACTGATTTAATTACATCATATAATGTATTGTGTAATAAATGTTATAATAAATGTGAAATAATAAATATCTGTAAAATTAAAGTTTTTCTCTGCAGAACCTAACTGTGTCAGTCAGTTCTTTGACCCAGTCTTTTTACTGTTGTTGTTCCCTCTCATTTGTATTGCTCCAAAATATGCCTATGTATGTCATATACATATATATATATATATATATATATATATATATATAAATTATGACCTCTGAAAATAAACTGTATGTTAATTCCAAAATATCTTTAGGAATTTCCTTTTTCCCTTTAATTTATAATGTGAGTCTCTTAACAGGCTCTAGAATTAACTTACCATTTATTTTCAGAATTTGTAATTGAGGTATATGGGAGGAGGGTATGTATTCATATATTAGAGAGGAGGGTATATATTACTCTAATATATGAATACATACCCTCCTCTCTAATATACCACAAAAATTACTCTAATATATGAATACATACCTTCCTCCCATATACCACAATTACAAATTCTGAAAATAAGTGGTAAGTTAATTCTAGAGCCTGTTAAGAGTCTCACATTATAAGAACACAGCTGCTTTCAGATAAAAAGAAATATAATTTTTAAGAAAAATTCACATGTAACTGAAGTGATGCTAGTCTCAAACTTCATGCTCACCTTATACCAGAGAATTACCTTGAACTTCTAATTCTGTACTTCTACTTCCCAAGTGCTAGGGACAACTAATTCTTTATGCTTGCTGCCCTTCTTACCACTTCCATAATTTTCAAATGAATCCCCAGTGTTATACAACATAATGTCACATATTTTAATATAAATTATCATCTTTTATTTCTATGGTAGGTAGAAATTTAAAACTAATTTTATGAGAAATCTTATTTTGAGGGATCCTAGACTGAAGGTATGGAAAATGCCTTCAGTAAATAACATCATGAATTTTTTCAATTATATTAATACATCTTTCAGTTGACACAGATCATGGACTCTAGGAAGAACTCTAGATTTTACAATGTAGAAGAAACTATGGAAAAGGGGTTAAACAGAAATTTAGAGCTAGTGAAAATATGACTTAGAAAAATAAATAAAATGACATAATGTCTTCACCATGTTCTTCCCCATCTTCCTCACGTTCATCTAAACACAGAAGATTTGATAAAAGAACAGGGAAATCTTTGTTGCCTAGTAACATTGGTTTGGGTCTAGAGATGAAGGATGGGGGCTCCAGAGGCTTCACAGCTGTCATGGGAAAAATGAGTAGTCTAGATATAAGTACTTAGTAGACCATTTCTCAAGCTTATTGAATGCAGATTTAATGGTTTTTTTTCTCTCCAATATGAATGGAATGATATGACAACAGTAAATACTGACTGTTAAAATGTGGATGTATCATATATATAATATATACATACATATATACATATATTATATATATTCAATTGCATTAGCCAATATACTACTGACATAACTTATTTATTATAAGTAATTAATAAAAAAGAAAGGTTTGTTTTGGCTCAGAGCTGTAGGGCTTCAGTATATGATCTACTGTCCCCATGTATTTTCGACCTGACCAAGGCAACACAAATGCCTTGGTTATGGGATGGAACAAAGCTGCTCACTTTCTGGTGACTGGAAGTCACAGACAGAGCGAGAATTAGCTTCCTGTATCTTTCTAGGAGACATTCTCCCAGTCATTAAAAGAAACATAAAGACCTACCCCTACGTGTTTGTCATTTTCTGATTCTGCTCCTTTAACACATGGGCTTTAGAGAAACATCAGAGATACAAATTGCTACATTCATAAACAATGGATTCAGGATAAACCTTTATAGTAAATAATCACATGTAAGATCTGCATTCTTGTCATTTTTAATATTCTAATAATAAATTACTATTGTGATGTTTACTATTTATTGTCATTTTGATGTGATTTATAATTACCATGGAAACACATCTCTGGACATCCCTATGAAGAATTATCTAGTTTATAAAAACTGAAGTGGAAGATCCAGCCTTAATCTGAGGGCACTAGTCGGCAGTGAGGGTTCCTAAGTGAATAAAAAGGAAAAGTTATGAGTTGTCAAGGTGGATCAGTGGTGAATAATTGCTGCTCTTCCAGAGATCTAAGTTTCAGCCCTGGCACCAACATCAGGCACCTCAAGACTGCCTGTAACTCTAACTCCAGGGGATTTGCCTCCCTCTTCTGGCCTCTTTGGGCAGTGCACACACATGACTTGTAAAGGCACAGATACGATACAAACATACAAATGTACGTACGTAGATACATACATACATACATACATACATACATACATACATACATACATGTAAATAAAATGTTCTTTCTAAAGAGAAAGTGAGCTGAGGGCAGATATTCATTGCCTTCTTCCTTCTAGCTACTGTTCACAGCTGGGCTCCTAACACTATCCTTTCCTCAGACTGCTACTTGGTCACAACAATGAGAAAATAATGAACACAAGTACTTAAATCAGTGAGATTTTTATAGAAAGTGGAATAATTCATCGTACTAGTAAATTTGATTTAATATAATTTATGCTGAGTATTTGAGACTTAATTAATGACCTTGGATAGGAAGCTGGTTTCTCATGCGATTATGCATCTAAATAATTATTATGTGCACACACATGTAAATGGCACTTCGATACTAGAAATTCAACTGAAAATGTTTTAGATGCTAGGAAACATTGTAAATTTATTATTTCATCCAAATTACTTAATTTAAAATACTATATGTCATGAAACATTCAAAATATGAAAGCATTTTCAAAGAAAAATACTTTTGAGTGAATGTGGTATTTCCCATATAGGATGTTTATGACAAAATGGGGAGAAATGGGAAATAATGAAAGACATTTATTGAATAATGGTCAAACTGAATTTTTTCAATAGGTAATGAAAAATGTACTCTTTAGTTTTTTCCTTTTATTTGGTATTTTTGAGGCGGGGTCTCCCTTTTAGTACCAGCTGTCCTGGAGCTCGCTCTGTAGACCAGGCTGAAAGACCTCTGACAGGTCTGGAGAGATGGCTCAGTGGTTAAGAGTACTGACCACCCTTGGAGAAGACCTGAGTTTGGTTGCCAGCATTCATGTGGTTGTTAATAACCATCTATAACTCCAGTCCCAGGGAAATCTAATGTCCTCCTCTGACCTCTAAGATTGCACTACACACATGTACTTACATACATGTAGGCAATATCCTCATTCAAATAAAATAAAACATGATAAATAAAATATTTACAAAGATGCTTGAAATATGGATTATTCAGTATCATTCAGACATCCAAACAGATTTAAGACATTTTTAAATGTTCCTAATAAAACAATATGGAGTTATTTTACATAAAACCAGCAGTCAATCATGAGTGGTAATACATGTTTCCTTACTGATTTTCCATTTTTTTTCACTCAAGTATATAGTAAAACTTAGAATTACATTTGTTATTTTATTAACCAAGAAGAAATCAGTAATATTAGCTTGCAGTTGTCACAGGAGGAAGACAGCTCTTAGGGAACCGAAGACCCATTCTTCTTGCTGAAAACATGTTTTTATTTCAATTTTCATGCAAAATTTGTGTGAGCATGGATTGACTGAAGTTTGAGCAATAAATCAAGAAAATCTGTCAAACAAAGAATAGAACTGAAGTAATTGAGAATGCAAGGTTTGAAATGAGAGGAATTCAGGGGCTGATGAAGATGTGGTTAATATTCCTTGTGCTATTTCTCCAATAGAAGAAACTATGTTTATGAGAAAACATTGGCTTAGCTATATCAATATCCTTACTTCAAAGCAGTAAAGGTGATGGAATTTTATTGCTCAGTTTGAAAGAAGAACCTAGATATAAATTGGCCAGATGCTTCATTAATCTCTCAGTTATGTTGCACACAGGGAAGAGGATTTTGCTCTTTCCATCTTGACACAGGCTGTTTTCCTTATCTATGTATGTTTTTGGCCGGAGTGTGTGTGTGTGTGTGTGTGTGTGTGTGTGTGTGTGTGTGTGTGTGTGTGTGAGGTGTTTATACATGGAATTCAGTACTCAAGAAACCATTAATATCTACTTTGTCTTTAACATAAATTTTTTTAGTCTTTTTGAAACAGGGTCTCCCTGTAGCACCAGCTGGCCTGGAACTCACTTTGTAGATTGAGACAGAGAATTAGCTTGGCCTTGAACTCATAGAGGCCTGCCTCTGCCTCCTGAGTGCTGGGATTAAGGACATGCCTCACCACTCTTGGCTTAACATTAAATTTTATCTTTCTTTTACAACTAGTTTAACATGTGGGTGAAAAGTGATTCTATGATTAAGCCTCCTTTCACTCTAATATGGGCTGTAAGGCTGAAAACTTTGAGAAGGATACCGGCAGATTAAAAGAAAAATGTGAATTACTTAGAATTTCTTCTAAGGATGATGGTATATTTTAGAACTTGCATCTCTGTCATATCTGCAGGCCATTTTGAATCTAAATCTTTTGGTGACTATTTTGAGCCAGGGATCTGACATTTACACTTAAAACTGTCACAATCTGATCTGGTTTCTATGCAATGGCCTGCAGAAGAGGAACAAAGCCATGGGATTCTCAACATTTTGTCTTGTCGGGTCACTGCAACTCATAGATGATATATCCCCAGGTGAGCAGCTGGTTCTAAAGCCTGTCAATATTTTTGTAATACCGAGGTTGTATGCCTCAGACTTTAAATAAATGGCCAAGAGCATCAGCAATCTCAGGAGACCTGTATGTTTCATGAAGTCACAAACATGAGAGGTTTCTGAGCAGTCCTGAGGGTGATTCAAGTGAGGAGATGTGTGGTGGAATCAAAGGCCCGTCACTCCAGGCTTGGCAATTCAGAGGAATTGAGTTTGGTTTCAGCTGGGAAGCTGGGTGTAGCAGCCTCAAACAGCTTAAGGATATAAGTAATTGCTAATTGACTATAAATTAATTATGTAGATAAAGCATATATCCCTTCTCACCTATAAGAGAGAGTTCCATGTTCCTCTTTTCATAAATTAGAAGCTAAAATTGTTTGCTGATTTTATATTATAAGACACCTTAGTTTTGAAGATGGTACAAAATACTAAGAGTTCTGTTACAAATTATTAGTCTTATGTCTTACTAAATTTCTGTAGACTGGTTGCCTTCAAATTCATTTCCCAGCATAAGCCAGGAGAAAATGCCATGTGCTTTTAATGCATCTTCAAAACCAGGGGAAATCCAATTCAAAGAAATTAACAGAAAATTGTAAAACCATGCAGGTATTTTCCATAAATGGGGAAATTGCCCATTTGCAAGGAAAAAAGCAGCAAAGTCATATCTGAAATTGAACCTTTAAAGGATAACAAGAAGAGATATGTATAAGGAGAGGCTAGAAGTGAAAGACATTCAACAGGTCTATAGTCAATGATTACTGAAGCTTTTTAACTCACACAATTAAAATAATATAAGATTGATTGTAATTCTTCAGTCATTTTCCATAGATCTTCTTGAACTATATAAGGAAATTATATTATTATTAAAGATCAGTAACCAAAGGAAAACTAAGCCTTTTTACCATATATTTCTTGACTATTTATTAACACATAGTACTTTTTGTTCAGAATCAATAGCACAAAGAATTAACACAAAACTAATGAACAATTTTAGCAAACTTTAAAGACGTGAAATCAACATGCAAAAAATACTGTATTACAATGAACTAATAGTAAACCACTCAAAATAATGTCCAAAGATAATTCCATGTAAAATGTCATCAAAAGTAATAAAAACTTATGAATACACTTTGGGAAATTGAAACCTCCACGGGTTGCTCCTAAAAGAAATGAAACAAGCCACTGTTTTATGCAGAGTTATCTGTTTTTCATGCCTGAGATGTACATTAATGAAATATAAATACTGCTGAAAATCTACTTTCAACGCAGCCATACAAAACATGTCAATTTGGGGGTAGGGGATATTCATTTCTGGGGCTGGGTTTCAAATCCAAGGCCTTATGAGAGGTAAGCAAGCACTAAGTCAGACACTCAAGTTACTCAATGAAACTTTAAAAACGCAAAAATTTAAATTCATATGAAAGGTCAAGCCACATTGAATAGCAAAATGGTTTTGCAAAAAAATAAGTTAAATAAATAACATTTTATAGTTTACAAACTACAAAAAATGTATTAATCATAACAATGTAAGATTTAGTCATGGTAGTGTCTGCTTTAAATCCCAGCAACTTGGAGGAGGCATAACATATACCTCTCTCAGTTTGAGGGTAGCTTCATCTACAAAACAAGTGTGCCAGATCAGCTGGAGTTAAATAATGAGACACAGTGTCACAAAAGCAAAAAGTGTCACCGGTATCATGGAGACATGTAGGCCAGTGCTCTGTAATACATTTTCAAGAAGTGAAAATTCTCTTTGTACTTTCTCAAGTATTTTTAAACAAGCTCTAGGATAATGTTCAAAATTACCAATGGCAAAAATAGAGTGTCTTAGTTTCTATCAGGTTACTATAGCGAACTACATGAAACCAGTTGATTTAGATTGAAATGTGTATGTGTGTGTGGGGGGGGTTGTCTTATAATTATGAAGATCAGGAAATTTAAGTGAAGGGACTCATACCCAGAGAATGCCTTGTTGTTGTTGCATCATTCCATAGTAGAAGCCAGAGATTTATATCTTATGTATAAGTCAGAAGAAAGGAGAAGGAGAGGAATGGGAGGACATGGGAGAGAGAGAGAGAGAGAGAGAGAGAGAGAGAGAGAGAGAGAGAGAGTTGAGAATGGGGAACTTGTTCTTTCATTAGTACCCACTCCCACTACAAGTAACTGACGGCCCCATAATAATGGCATAAGTCCATTAATCATTAAAAATCTCTCACAACACCATCACCTACTAAATGTCTTTCCTACAACATGGTTGCACTGGGGATTACTATTATAGAAAAATATTGCTGGGTCACATTCAAATAATCACAGTGTTTTCAAACATCTCATTGGTTAAAGTGGATTTAAACAACTTTGGACTCAACTAACACTATATTTAACAATGAATTTTAGAATACATTAAAAGCTTAAAGACAGAAGCTGAAACTGCAAAACCTTAGAAGTAGAGAACTTTCTTGATGTCAGATTTTGCAATCATTTCATGCATGTGAGCATAAAGCATAAGTAAGAGAGCAAACAAGTGGGATTCTATAAAAATCAAAATCATTTAATCATTGTGGAGAATACAGGGGATCATCGCAGCACTCAGAAAGCAGAAGAAGGAGATCGAGTCCTGCCTAGTTTACATATAGTGTGAGACTCCTTAAACAAACACACACACCACCACCACCACCACCACCAAAAAAAAGCACTGAAACTTTTCTGTGCTCATCCACACTATTAAGAGGGAATAAAATGACAATGGCATAAAATGCTAGCAAGCTGATACCTCAAAGCAGATTTACATCTAGAGTATATAAACAGCTTTTTAAATTTTAACTTTACTTTTAACTATTCACATACATGTACGTTTGTGTGAAGGTATGTACATGTAAATCCATTTGCACTTGAAGGATAGAAGCAAAAAGATCACTTAGAGCTGGAATCACAGGAGGTTCTGAGTTACCCTCAGGGATGATGGGAAATGAATTCAGATCCTCTGCAAGACCGACATATGCTCTAAGAATTAAGTCGTCTGTCCACACCCTGTAAACTTAACTTCTAAAACTGCAAAATCTAGCCAAAGAAGGTTGTCAAGAATTTGAGCAGCCATTTTTCGTAAAAAAAAAAAAAAATGGTTGATAAATACATGCTCAACATTTCCAGTCATTAAGAGAATACAGATAAAATTCATGGTAAGATTATATGTCAGACTCATAAGAATGATTATTAATAAAATGTGAAAACTATCAAGATTCAGCAAGAATATGGAAAAATTCAAACTTTGAATATTTGATGGTGGAAATACAAAACAATCTCACTGTAGGAAATACTAAGTAGGTTACTGTATGATCTAGCAGATATTTTCAGCCTTACATACAAAAGAATAAAAGCAGAGACTCAAGCAGATACTTGTATCTCACCAGTATCTACTGTAGCCAAAAAAAGGAAAAACAATGAATTTCTGAAGAATGAATGTAAAAGTAAATATGTAATGGCATATCATTCAGTCCTACTAAGAAGGGTAATCCTGACATTGAATAGCATGGATAAATTTTAACACATTATATTATGTGAACTATGCAGCCAGTGTCAAAAAAACATAAAAATAATCTGATTCTACTTAGGCAAATATAGAGCAACGTCTGTGGGAGGCTCAGGGTAGGAAAGAATGAGTAGATATTCTTTAGTGTTTATGGAGTTTCATTTTGATATAATGGGATAACTTCTGGAGACTGATAGTGGTAAAGGTTGTGCAATATATAAATGTGTTAAATATCACTAAAGTGTAAACTCACATGGTAAATAATAATTAAATATATATTTAATAAACATGGATGCTTTCCTATCATAATTTCTAATGTGCAGCTTGACACTTTTGCTTTACAGGACCTCCTGATATCATTCCCCTGAATTAGACTTCACATCTTCTGTTAATGTATAATTATGTGTAGTATATATCTGTATATGCTTGAATCCATGAATGAAAATATTGCCAGCTCCCAATGAATAATTCATTTAAAAGAAAATAAAATGAACCTTTAGTGCATCAGTCTTGGAGATGTGGTGACACAGGTTTCTAATCCCAGCAGTAGGGAGCAAGAGGCAAGAGGATCAGGGGTTCAAGTCCAGCCTCTGCACCATAGAAAACTGAAGAGGAAAAACAGCATGTTCAGCAAGTGGTGTTCGCAAAACCGGATCACCACTTGTAGAAGAATGAAATTAAACCCCACCTCTTGCCCTGTACAAAAGTCAACTCCAGATGGATTAAGGACCTCAACATGAAACCCCAAACTCTGAAGGTGATAGAAGAAAAAGTGGGCAGCAGACTACAAGACATAGGCATAGGAAAAGACTTCCTAAATCAGACAGCAGCTGCACAAGAATTAAGGTCGACAATTGACAAATGGGACCTCATTAAACTCAAAAGCTTCTGTACATCAAAAGAAACAATCAAGGAAGTGAAGAAAAAACCCACAGAATGGGAGGAAACCTTTACCGCAGATACATCTGACAAAGCATTGATTTCCAGAGTATATAAACTATTCAAAAAACAAAGAAAAAAACAAATGACCCACTCAATAGATGGAGCAAAGAGCTGAACAGAGACTTCAATTAGAGATGGCTGAGAAACATCTTAAGAAGTGTTCAAAGTCGCTAAAAATTAAGTAAATGCAAAGCAAAACCACTTTAAGATATCATCTTACTCCAGTAAGACTGGCTAGGATCAAGAAAACAAATGATACCAAGTGCTGGAGAGGTTGTGGGGAAAGGGGAATACTCATTCACTGCTGGTGGGAATGTAAACTCGTACAGCCACTATGGAAAGCAGTGCTGAAAACCCTGGGAAGACTTGGAATGAACTTGCCACCTGACCCAGCCATACCACTCCTGGGTATGTACCAACAAGACTAATCTTACCGCAGAGATACATGCACAACCATGTTTATTGAAGCTCTCTTCACAGTAGCAAGGAGCTGGAACCAACCCAAGTGCCCTTCAGCTGATGAGTGGATAGAGAAAATGTGGTACATCTACACAATGGAGTTCTATGCAGCAGTAAAGAAAAATGACATCATGAGCATTGCAGGTAAATGGCTGGAGCTAGAAGATATCATGCTGAGTGAAGTAACCAGTCCCAGTAAAACAAAAGACAAATGGTATCCCTCATCTGTGGATGCTAACACCAATCACATAATTGTATGGCAAACTGAGCAATATAAACGTGATCTGAAAACAACTGTGCTCTTATATTGTGAATCCCTTAAAAAATAATAAAATAAATGAATACATAAATAATAAAATGTTTTCCATTTCCACCACTGATTAAATTCTTTTATCACCAGTACCAAAACCTTGTAAAACATCCTGCTGAAAATCACTAGATGTGAGTTGAAATTCAACTGTTGATCTTAAAATATGTAAACCAAACAACTTTTATTGCTTCATAATTTGTATCATATTTTACAAAATTTCTCCAAATATTGGTCATATATTTTCTTTTTTTTTAATTTTATTTATTTTTGTATGTGTATGTGTGTACTGTTTGCATGTAGATTTGTGCACCCGTGTCATGCAATGCCGCAGAGGTCAGAAGAGGGTCTCGGATTCCCCTGGAACTAGAGTTCTCCTGGAATTGGAGTTGCAGATGGTTTTTAGCCACCATGTGGGTGCTGGGGATTGAACTCGGGTCCTCTGCAAGAGCAGTCAGTGCTCTTAACTGCTAGGCTATCTCTCCAGCCCCTGGTCATATATTTTCTTTACATATAATTTCAATATTCTCTGTCCTTTTTTGGTGCCATAAACTGAAAAGACCTCAGATGAGATCCCCGTGATGGTGGTGGCCCCACAGAGAAGTGGGGCCACTGCAGTGTAGAGAGCCTGGGGAAGGCCACAGGAAAGCTCTGCCACGCTGAAGACTATGTATTTATTGTGATGCATTTTCCTTGAAACTTGGCTGCTCTTCCTGGCATTGCTTATTCCTACAGCATCACAGAAAAGACTGACCCACTTACACATTCCAGCAACTGCCCATCATCTCAGCCTCAAAGCCACAAACCACCGAGATAGGTGCCAGGGCCCTGCAGGCTATACCCGCTCTACTCAAGATCTGAGACCCTGTTATTTCTGCATCCACATATCTACTGATAAGAAAATTTGGACAAGAATTTTCAGTATATGTTCCCTTTGTTTGTAAAAATTAACATATAACAAAGATTCTATAATTCCAAGGAAATGAGGGAGACTGATATTCTAAGAAATGGCTCAGCAGGTAAAGTGTTTACTGATAGCATAAAGATCTAATTTTGGATCCTCAGCACCCATGTAAAAAGCTAGGCATGGTGGCACATGCATGTAAGAACAGAGCTGCTATGGGCTAAGGATCCATGGAGATTGATGGCCAGTCTAGTGAGTCAGTGAGCTCCAAGTTCAATGAATCATTTTCCAAAAACAGATGCTTTCAGGCCACTGGGAACTTGTTCATATGAACTTGCAGCAATGGTGACAGCATGACCAGGACCCACGGTGACTTAATCAGGCAAAATTGCAGCATAGAACTATGGAAATGGCAGCAGGCCCCAATATTAGCAGAAGAACTATCAGCAACTGATTACTGCTGAGGGACAGAGAGGAGATCTTCTTTAAGCCAATGACTCTAAGGAGGGGATGAACTTTCATTGAGAGACATATGGGTACACATGTTTGACAAGATACAATTTAACATATATCACAGAATGCATGAAACCCAAAGAGGGGGACGGGGTAAACGGGCACAGATGGGGAAAAGGATCCAACTTGGGAGGCAGAGGCAGACAGATCTCTGTGAGTTCAAATCCAGACTGGTCTACAGGGCGCTCTGGCCAGCTGGGACCAAAGGGAGACCCTGTCTCAAAAATACCAAAAAAAAAAAAAAAAGATATATGAAATGTACAAAATCTTAATAAAAATAATAAGGTAAAGTTTTTATATTTCCATGCATCAGCTAATAAAAAAATAATAAAATGTCTCTGCTTTCTGTGCCTGCTTGAAGATGTGAACCTCTGCTTCCTGCTCAGGCACCTCCTGCCACCATGCCTCCCCTCCAAGACAAACTCTAATTCCCCTGGAACCAACAGCCACTGCAATATTTATTACGAGGTCATAGAGGCTTGCACCACATGTCTAGAAAAATCATTAAGATCAGTCAACGTACACCACAGTCAAATTCCCTAGAAGAAGGTCTTGAGAGGTCACAGCATGAAGCCATCAAGGGCGAGTTGCAAGGGGAGCCCAGGATGTCGGGGACAGCAGGACCAAAGGAAGAATCCTGAGTGAGGATCTCGCACTTCCATAAGCCTGTTGGAGCCAGACTGTGCCCCCAAAACCCAGAGGCTGGGCATGGAACTGCAAAGGTTGGTGTTTGCTCTGCTGGTTTCAAACTTTGGCCTGGTTTTTCCTTGCTATTCCCTATCTTTCCATTGTGGAATCAAAATATTTATTCTATGTCATTGTGCGCTGGAAGCATGTAACTTAATTTTAGTTATACAGTTACTCAGAGTTGACGGATTGCCTTCAGTCTCAGAAGGGTCTTCCTGTTTTATAACACTGTTCAAAATGCTAACTGTGGAGACTTCCAAAGGACTAAAAGCATTTTACTTTGGGATAGAACAGGAGACTTAAGGGGTCAGGGTGAAATGTCATAAGTAAAAGGTGATATGATGAGATGCTACATTGACAGGCAGTGGATTGGTGATGGTTAATCTTCATTCAACTTGACTGGATTGGAATCACCTACCAGACTCATCTCTGATCATTTTAAGACATAACTTAAATATGACATGCAACAACCCACCGACTGGAGTCCTAGGCTAATAAAAAGGGGGAAGGAGAAAGCTATATCTCTAATTTCTGAGTATACACATGTGACCATCTATCCACACTCTTGCAGCTACAGGTAGAGAATTTCTAGGTGCCAAGCCTTCCCTGTCATGACACACATTACCATAAAACTGTGAGACAGTCAACCCTTCCTTTCCTTTTTTTTAACTTTTGTTGATGTTTTGTATATTTTAGACATCATTTTTCAGTTCATTTTAGACATATTCCTCTTTCCCTTCCTCCCACCCCCACCCCAATTTATGCATTCTGCCATACATGTCCTGTATCTTTTTCTCAGACTTTAAAGGTTTTTCTCTGTAAAGGTTTATTGGGCAGAATTTAACTATATCAGTCTAGTCTTTGACCCAAAGACTATGTTGTGTGGTTCCCTCCGAATTGTATTGTTCCAAAACATGCCTATATAAATGTCATATATGTACCAGAATTATGTCTTCCAGGAATAAACTGTATGTTAACTCTGATATATGTTTAGGGAGTTCCATGCAGTGGTAAAGAAAGATTACTTCATGAACTTCACAGATAAGTGGATGGAGCTCAAAGCCATTATGCTAAATGAAGTAACACTGTCCCCAAAAACAAACTGGGAATTGTTTCCCTCATTCATGGATGCTAGTACCAAATCCCCCAATTGAAAGGCAAGCTAAGCAACATTATTGTTATATTTCTTTCCATCTGAAAGCAACTGTAATGATATAATATGAATCTCTTAATGGGCCTTGGATTTAACTTACCACTTACTTTCAGACATGGTAATTAATGTATATGGGTGGAAGGTATATATTCATATTTTAGAGTAATATAAAATTAAAGGGGAAAATGTGAATTCCTAAACTCTTTCTTTCTTTTTTTTTATTGATGCTTTGTGTATTTCATACATCATTTTCCAATTCAGTTCAGGCATATATCCCTTTCCCTTCCCTCCCACCCCACCCCTACCCATCCCAGATCATGCATTCTGCCATAACTTTTCTTTATCTTTCTCTGTTTTTGTTTTGTTTTGTTTTGTTTTCATTTTTTTTAACAATAAGTGATAATTTGTGAGTACAAGCATCCTTCATGTAAAACCAATTTGTAAGCAGTTGTGCCCAAACCCACACAGCTCATGGGTCCCACCATCAAGCAGGGGGGGCTTGTATGCTCAATCAAGTTGATCAAATGAGTGTCCAGTCTATATTATTGTAGTTTCACCATTCACCCCAATCGCAGCCCTTACATTCTACCGCACCCCCTCTTCTGCAGATTGTTCCCTAGGCTTAGAAAAGGGGCACAGGTGGATGAGAAGCAAAACAGTCTACTTTCTCTGGAGCTGTTGTCTTGGTCTCTAGTCAATTCTGGCTGTTTTCTTTCATGGGCTGGCAGCTTGTCCAGGCATAACCTTTCGATCCTACTAATGAAGCACACGCAATTAGATATACAGGTATTTAAATAGTACTAATTATGGTAGGTTACTTTGGTATAGACACAGATGTTTGGATGGTATGTTAATCCATGAATTACATTTTCTTCTGTTAAGTATGACAGGGTCTGGAGGGATAGCGCAGCCATTAAAGGCTAAACTCTTCCTTTCTTAAGCTGCTTTTGTCACAGCAAAGAGAAAAGAAACCAGACAGCTATCACATGTTTTTCAAAGTGTCTGAAATCTGTGAGGAAAAAAAAAGGGGAGGGAGACCTTCTGAAGACAATAAATCATTTTTTCTAGGTAAAAACAAATTCTAGAAAAAAATAATAAAATGCTTTGTGTATGAGAATTGCTGTATAGCAATTAGATACACAATAGGTTATTGACCCAACTTTGTAAGCTGCTACTTTTCTGAGAGGATCAGCCAAAAATGCACATGAGTTAAAGTCTGTTTTAAATGAGAGAGAGAGAGAGAGAGAGAGAGAGAGAGAGAGAGAGAGAGAGAATAATAAAAATTTAGTAGAGGAACAAAACTAATTTTGCTCTCTGACTTCTACACTCATGTTGTGTTTGCACACATACATACACACACACAGGAGTGACAAAGAAATACCTGAAAGATTTTATTAAATGATATACACTAATATTGAATATTTAGTAACTATATAGATGAGACTGACAATAATGAATCATGAAAAGAAATGATCCGTAATGTGAGTTCACTAGGGTGGTATAAAAATATCGTGAAGATGAATTAAATTTCTTGATACAGAGATACAGGACAAGGTGTAGAATAGGTATTTGGTCTTTTTGACATAATTCATTTTAGTAATATTTTTCTATTTTTTATTTCATTTATGCACTTGTCAGACAGTACAGCTAAATCATACGTAGGCCACTTCCTTATCTGTATCCTGCCCATAGGCTCCCTGATATATTTCATTAATTATGTCAAAGGTTATCAGGGTAGATCAAATGAAGCTTGTATCCCCAGATGCCCATGAAGTGAGTTCATCTACTGGAGCCTGCTCAGCTTCTCTATAATTACTTTGTTAATAAGACCAACGTTTCCTCACCCAACAGCAGTCAGTTGCCAATAGATTGACAGCTAATTTGGGGGTTCTTACCCCATTTCCCCACTTCTGTGCTGGGCTTTCTCTGACCTACATTTGCACTGTTCTTGTGTTGTTACCATTGTTGTAATTTCATATGAGCAAGTTACCAGCCACCTGGAAACTCTGTTTCCTTGTAGTCATCCAAAACCCATTGCTCTGCAGTCTTTTAACCCCTTGTCCAACAGTGATTCCTGAGCCCTAGATGGTGGAGGTTTAATACAGTAATCCCTTCTAGGGACATGACCTCTGCAGTCTATTATGATCTATATTTTGGCCAGTCTTCAACTTTCTGTTTTGAACACCACCTGTTTAGTGTAGGAACTTCAGGGGTGAGAGTTGAGAGATGAATTAATATATTCTCTGCCTCTTGTACCACTGTGAACCTTGAGCTTTAGGTGTAGATAACTGCATAGCAGATGTGTCAATTAGGGCTGGGTATTTCACTCAAAATATTCTCTGCATTTGACCAGTAGTTGAAATCTGTTAAGAGTCTCCATATGTTGTAGAAAAAAAAGCCTTCTTTGATGAGTGGTAAGAGAAATAATTTTGTAGACATATATGGAATCATATTTAATATACAATAAGAAATTATGTTTGTCTATGGATGTGACAGACATAGGATTTTCTCTAGCATATATGATCTCTCCACCCACCTGTATTTTTCTGTTTACAATACTGTACATGAATTTCCTACTGCTGCATGGGTTTTAAGGCAAATTTGATAATTATTGATTACACACAAAATAATCGTACCACTATTGGACCAAAACAGAGTTTGCTGTGCTGCACATTGTTTGTGGCTATTAGTCTTTACAGTTGTGTTGGAATGTTGATTGATTTCTCTCTTAGCAGCTTTCAGAGTATCATTTGATATTATGAGAGCTAGTCTTCAGGGAGGAGGTTTCTAGGTCAGATCCAGCTAAATTACTATGAGTACTGAGTCCAAGATATAGCCTCTCTGTAACAGTTGGGTATTACCTTCAAGCTCTAGGGGGCAACCAAGGGCTGAGATATAACACTACCCTTCTCAATCATTATGTATATATACAATACTATATATATATATATATATATAGTGTGTCGTTGTGTTGTGTGTGTGTGTGTTTAATTTATTTCTGTAGGTGAATGCAGGCTACTGTGCTACTGGCAGTGTCTCCCTGCACACCTGCACCTGATCCCATACTGTAGGTGAAAGCACCATGTGTTGCAGGGGGAGAATAGCAACTCATAATACAGTGTGTATTGCAGAGTGGAGCCACAGTGCGTGATGTATACAGGGGGCGTGATGCNAAGACACAGCTATCCTCAGCAATCCATAGGTAACAGTGTTTTCAAATCCCTTCTAGTTATTTTCTACCCTACCCTCATTTGTTTCTTTGTGTGGTGTGTGTGTGTGTGTGTGTCTGTGTGTTCATGTGTGTCCTCATATGTATGCAGGTACACATGCGTGTGTGCGTGTGTGTGTATATATATGTGTGTGTGTGTGTGTGTGTGTGTGTTTAATTTATTTCTGTAGGTGAATGCAGGCTACCTGTGGCTACTGGCAGTGTCTCCCTGCACACCTGCACCTGATCCCATACTGTAGGTGAAAGCACCATGTGTTGCAGGGGGAGAATAGCAACTCATAATACAGTGTGTATTGCAGAGTGGAGCCACAGTGCGTGATGTATACAGGGGGCGTGGTGCAGGGATGTAGGATTGGCTGATGAAGGATGATATCATCCTATCTATATAATTGATGTATTGCATGCAATAAAACTTATTCTTCATTATCTTTACCATCAACATATTCCCTTGTCTGTTACTCCATGCGTGTGTAAATGTAAGCCTCACACTGGGCTTGAGTGTTGTCTGCTAGCAGTAGAGGCTGTAGGGCACCCATCAGGCACTAGCCTGTAATTTCAGTTCTGGGGCCATCAGCTCCATGAATGGCAGGGAGTATTTAGTGACCTGCAGCCATAAAGGGGAGGGCAATCACCCCACCCCCCAGGCTAAGAATCTGAGAGGGGCAGCTAGCCACTCAGATTTGGCTCCAGAGTGGATATTTTCATGGCCTGCTGGCACTTGCAAAAGGAGCCAGTTTCCCAGAGAGGAACCACAGGCAGCTACCTCTCACAGCTCACAGTAGGATGGAATTGCATCTGACTGCAGAAGCACCTGCCTTTGACTTCCACAGGCATTGCATGACACAGGTGCACTTACACACATGCAGGCATTACACTCATGTACATAGATTAAAATAACATAATAGATAAATATGTATTTAAAAGTTAAAGATATTCCTCTACTTTGGAAGACTATCTACTTTTTGTTCATTTTTTGTGATTTGTTGTATTTAATGACATTGAAGACAGTACTTCAAAATTTTAATGTCTTTATAAAATAATATTTCTTTCTATTTCAATCACATGGGATGTGTGGATGTGCAAATGTTCAATGACAGTTTGAGTGTTTGTGTGTGTGTGTGTGTGTTGTCTTTTTGAGACATGGTCTCCCTTTAGTCCCAGCTGCCCTGGAGCACTCAATTATGTAGACCAAGCTGGTTTTGAACTCACAGAGACCTGCCTGCCTCTGCCTCCTGAGTGCTGGGATTAAAGATGTTGCCATCACTCCTGGCCTAAAGCAGGGACTGTGTTGTTGGTTTTTTTTTTTTTTTAAGCTAAGTGGCAACACATTATTCCTTAAAATTCTGTTGAGTTCCTACTATCAATCTCTATAAATACCAGTAATAAGTACTCCTAATTATGTTTACTCTACAAATTCAGATTCTGAAAGAAAATGGTATTTAGCTATTTAATATAAAGCAAGACAGAAAAAGTTGCAAACACCGTCCACTCAGCATGAAATGTGTGATTTCTTAGGGTCTACTCAGTCTTATTTTTGGCAAACGTTTGTTCTTCTACTTTTTCTCCGTTTATCACAGGGTTGGCTGTGAGTTTGTTGTATATAGCTTTAATAATGTTGAGGTATACTCTCTCCATTCCAATTCCCTCTACTACTTTAAACACAAAGGCATGTTGAATTTTAGCAAAGGCTATTTCTATATCGATTGAGATGACCAGGTGGTTTTGTCTTTGAGTCCATTTATAGGATGACCTTTTTGATGCATGCTTCTTAGTTTGAAAGTATTTTGTTGAGAGTTTTTGCATCTATACTCATTAAAATATGGGTCTATAGTTTTCTTACAGTTGTATCTTTACCTGGTTTTGGCATTAGAAACCTTGGCTACCAGCATGGAAAGTGATGTGAGCAGACCTAGACAGGCAGACAGCAGGACAACAGAAGCACTAATATCTCCACTATCTCTTTGCAGGCCATGTGGACAATCCAGTGGGCGTAGTGTTAGTGCTTCTAGGCTGGACACCCAACCTATATATAGGCATATTTTTGATCAATACAAATGGGAGGGAACAGCAACATAAGGACTGGGTCAAAGAACTAACTGATACAGTTAAATTGTGCCCCAAACAATAAACCTTTGCAGAGAAAAACTTTAAAAAGACTGAAAGAGCCGGGCGTGGTTGCACATGCCTTTAATCCTAGCACTTGGGAGGCAGAGGCAGGTGGATCTCTGTGAGTTCAAGGCCAGCCTTGTCTACAGAGTGAGTTCCAGGACAGCTGGGGCTACAGGGAGACCCTGTCTCGAAAAAGACCAAAAAAAAAAAAAAAAAAAAGATTGAGAAAAAGATGCAAGACATGTATGGCAGAATGCATGACCTTGGGTGGGGTGGGGGTATGGAAAGGGGAATATGTCTAAACTGGGCTGAAAATGATGTATGCCAATACACAAAACATCAAAAAAGTTTTTTTTTTAAAAAGAAAGGAAAGAAGGAGCAAAGAAGAAAGGAAGGAAGGAAGGAAGGAAGGAAGGAAGGAAGTCGGAGCATGGGCCAAGGGAGCAAACCAGTAAGCAGCATTCCTCAAAGGGCTGTTTTTCAGCTCCTGCCTCCAGATTACTGCCCTGAGTTACAATGTTGGGCTCCTTTATTGATGGATGGTGACCCAGAGATATGAGCCAAATAAACATTTTCTTCCACAAGTTGGTTTTGGTCAGAATGTTTTGTAACAACAGTTGAAGACAAACTAGAACAGCCTCCAACATCTCCAAAGATCCTATAGAGATTCTTAAAATGTTAATTATTGTTCTATACACAAGACACAACACATTCTCAGTGAGAAAAATAAAGGTAAGACTATGATTAAAAATAGTAACATCTCCCAATCCATGACCATGGGAGGTCTTTGTATCTTCTGGAGCCTTCCTCAATCTCCTTCAAAGATTGGAAATTTTCATTTTAGAGATCTTTAATGTCTTTGGTGAGATTTGTTTTGAGATATATTTATTTTTGAGGCTATTTTGAATAAGAGGGTTTCCATATACTCCTTCTTCCATTGTTTTTGGCATATAGATAGGCTACTACTGATTTTTGTAGATATGTAACCTGCCATTTTACTGAAACTATTAATCATTTCTCAGAGTTTTCCAGTGAAATTGTTGGCATTCTTTAAAAATAGTATCATCTCATCTGTAAAAAATTATATTTTGACCTTTTCTTTTCAAATTAGTACTCCTCTAATTTCCTTCTCTTGTGTCATTGCCATAACAGGAGTTTGAAGCACTCTATTGAAAAGGAGTAGAGATAGTAGGAAGCCTTACAGGTTCCTGACATCAAGGGGAATGCTTCTACTTTTTCTCCGTTTATCACAGGGTTGGCTGTGAGTTTGTTGTATATAGCTTTAATAATGTTGAGGTATACTCTCTCCATTCCAATTCCCTCTACTACTTTAAACACAAAGGCATGTTGAATTTTAGCAAAGGCTATTTCTATATCGATTGAGATGACCAGGTGGTTTTGTCTTTGAGTCCATTTATAGGATTTATGTTTTCATATGTTGAATCACCCTTACGTTCTTGAATAAATCCAACTTGATCATTGTGGATGACCTTTTTGATGCATGCTTCTTAGTTTGAAAGTATTTTGTTGAGAGTTTTTGCATCTATACTCATTAAAATATGGGTCTATAGTTTTCTTACAGTTGTATCTTTACCTGGTTTTGGCATTAGAATGATGCTGGCATCATAGAAGGAATTTGGTAGGTTTCCCTCTGTATCTATCCTTTTTTTCATAATGAGTATCATTTGCTGTAAGTCCTCTATAAATGTCTGTTATAAGTCTGCCATAAATTCATCTGGGCCTATTTTTTTTTTAACTTGGGATTTTTTTTGTATTACTGTTTCAATTTTCTTATATGTTATGAGTCTGTTACGTTGTCGATTTCTTCTTGGATAATGTTGTTTAGTGATTTGCATGATTTGAGATATTCTTCCATTTCTCTTAGGAGTTTCAACTTTCAACTCTAATTTTGTTGATTTGGAGTTGCTCTTTCTTTCTTTTGTTAAACAGGCTAAGGATCTGTCTATCTTGTTTATCATTTCAAAGAACCAGTTCTTGGTCTCTGATTATTTGCATTGTTTTCTTTGTTTCTATTTCATCCATCTCTGCTCTTATTTTTCTTCTTTATTCTTATCTGTTGGGTTTGGGATTCATTTGTTACTGTATCTCAACTGTGTTGATTTGCAATGTTAGGTAATTTATTTGTGCTTTCTATTTTTTAAATGTAGGAGCTTAGAGCTATACATTTCCCTCTTAGGACTGCTTTTAAACTGTCACATAGGATTCGTTGTATTGTCTTTTTCATTTATTTCCTGTAATAATTTTATTTATTTCTTAATTTCTCCTTTAACCCATCTATTATTCAAGAGTGTGTTGTTTAATTTTCATGAGTTCAGGCCATTACTAGAGCTCCTCTGGTGTCAATATTAAGCTTTAACACATTATGGTCTAAAGTAATGCATAGAATTACTTCAATTATTTTGTGTTTGTGGAGGTTTGTTCTGTGTCTCAGTATATGGTTGATTTTAGAGACAGGTCTATGGGGTGCTCAATAGAAAGTATATTCTTTGGTGCTTGGGTGGAATATTTGGTAGAAGTCTGTTAGGTCCATTTAATATAATTAAAATGACCATCCTATCCAAAGTAGTGTATAGATTCAATACAGCAATCCCAATCAAAATCGCATGATTTTTTTTCATAGAATTAGAAAAAAAGACCCTGGATAGCCAAAGCAAACCTGAGCAAAAGGAGTAATGCCTGGGGATTACTATACCAAATTTCAAACTATGTTACACAGCTATAGTCACAAAAACAGAATGGCACTGAAACAAAAATAGACCTATGTGTCAATGGAACAAAACTGAAGACCCAAACATGAGTAACAGAATTTCAGCCACTTGATATTTGACAAAGGGGACAAGAACACTAAATGGAAGAAGGGCAGGATCTTCAGCAAATGGTGCTGGCTAAACTGGATCAACACTTGTAGAAGAATGAAATTAAATTCCTACCTTTCGCCTTGTACAAAAGTCAGCTCTAAATGGATCAAAGACATCAATGTAAAACCTGAAACTCTGAAAATGTTAGAAGAAAACATTGGCAGTAGCCTACAAGATATAAGTATAGGAAAACTTCATAATCAGATAGTATTTGTACAGAAAATAAAGTCAACAGTCAGTGAGTTGGAACTCATTAAACTAAAAATCTGCTGTACAGTAAAAAGAAACAATCAAAACAGTGATGAGAAAACTCACAGATTGGGAGGAACTCTTCACACTGACACATGTGACAAAGGTTTAACATCAAGAGTGTATAAACTACTCCAAAATCAAACGACCCAGTAAACAAACGACCAATTAAAAGATGAACTAAAGATCTGAACAAAGATTTCTCAAAAGAACAAATAAAGATGGGTAAGAAATATCTTAAAAAGTGTTCAACATCGGGGATGGAGAGATAGCCTAGCAGTTAAGAGTGCCAACTGCTCTTGCAGAGGACCTGGGTTCGATCTCCAGCACCCACATGGTGGCTGAAAGCCGTCTTTAACTCCAGTTCCAGGAGAATCTGATGCCCTCTTCTGACCTCCAGGCATTGCATGACACGGGGGCACCAACCTACATGCAGACAGTATATTCATGCATACATAAAAATAAATAAAAAAATTTTAAAAATATGTTTAAAAAAGTGTTCAACATCTTTAGTAATTATTGAAATTCAAATTAAAACCAGTTTAAGATTTCATCTTACCCAGGTAAGACTGACCATGATCAAGAAAATAAAAATGATATAGAATGCTAGATAGTTGTGAGGAAAGGGGGGGCACTCGTTCACTTCTGGTGGGATTGCAAACTCATGCAATCCCTATTGAAAACAGAGTGCAGAACTCTTAAACCTCTAAAAATTGACCTACAGTTTGGCCCAGTGCTAGGTGTATACCCACAGGATTCATCCTATAACAGAGATATGTGTGCAACCGTATTTATTGCAGTTCTTTTCACAGTAGTGAAGGGCTGAAAACAATCCAAGTATCCCTCAAATGTTGAGTGGATAATGACAATGTGGTACATTTACACAATGGAGTTCTATGCAGCAGTAAAGAAAGATGACATGGGCAGTGTGTGTGACAGGTCACCCCTACAGATTCCCAGACCATCTGGAGCCTGCCATCTAGCCACTTCAGGCACACAGTGAGTCAAAGGTAGCCCCTGCCACCTCCCAAACCATCTGGAGCCTGCCATCTGGCTATTTCAGGTGCAGAGTGAGTGGTGGGGTTCCAGAAACATCAAAGTCTGCCATCTGGTTGCCGCTTCCCCCAACCCCACCCCCATGGAGGTGCCCCATCCCAGTGGAAAAAGTGGTAGTATCTCTAGAGCACAAGGTAAGAGAAGAGATAGACAGAGAACCCACCACCCCATGAACAACTCAGAGAAACAGGCCTTCAACACAAGGAAGAAATTCCTGAATCTCCCATGAGATTACAAATAACAAATCAACAAAACAAATTCACATACCAAAAGCACAAGGAAAAATCAACAACATGGGAAAAACATTAAATTTCCCCCAAACTCGATCAGTCCTTTAGAAGACTCCGACAATGGGATCTCACTGGTGGTAACTCAGGACACAGATCTTAAAGGAACAATCATAGACATACTCAAAGGAATCAAGGAATATAAAGAACAAATCAAAGAACTAATCTCTGGAAGGAAATGGAAATACTAAAGGAATCTCAGGCTGAAATGAAAAAGAAAACCACTCATTCAGTCCACAGGAAAGGACAGAAAAAAGCCTCAGTAGCAGAATGTATGAAACAGAAAATAGAGTATCAAGCCTAGAAGGTAACAGGGAAATACTGAAGAGCTCAAGCAAAGACTATGAAAAATAAATTAAAAAATTAAAAAATTGAATAAAAAAGAGGGGAATAACCAGGAAATGTGGGACACCATGAAGAGACCAAAGCTCAGCAACATAGGTATAGAGGAAGGAGAAGAATCCAAGGATAAGGATAATGGTATGGACCAGATTATCAACAGAATTAAAGAAGAAATTTTCCCCAAATCAATAAAAAGACATACCCATACAAATACAAGAAACACATAGAACACCAAATAGACAAGAAACACATAGAACACCAATAGAAAAGAAACTCCCCATGCTATACCGTAATCAAAACACTAGATGTTCAAAACAAAGATAGAATGCTGACAGCCATAAGGAAAAAAAAAAAAAAAAAAAAAAAGGAAGAGCAATTTACATATAAAAGGAAACCCACCAGAAATACAACTGACTTCTAAGTGCAACTTATTGAAGCGCAGAAGAGCTTGGACCAAAGTCTTCTCAGAGTGGGGTTTTTTTTTTTTTCTTTTTTTTGGTATTTTTGAGGCAGGGTCTCCCATTTAGTACCTGCTGTCCCGGAGCTCACTCTGTAGATCAGGCGAGCCTTCAACTCACAGAGATCTGCCTTCCACTACCTCCAGGTGCTGGGATTAAAGGCACGAGCTACCACGCCTGGCTAGTCTTCCCATACTAAATGACTACAGATGCTAACTCATGTTTTTCTACTCAGCAAAATGTCAGTTATAATTGAAGGAGAAAGGAAAATCTCCCATGACATAAATGAGATGAAAGAATACATGTCTAGAAAACGAGTGTTCCAGAAAATACTCAAAGCATTTCAGAGGACAGAGGAAAGGAGCAGCTTTCCCAAGTGGCAAGAGAGAGTAATTACTGAAGGTACAACCCCAGATTTAGAAATACAGACTAAAAAATGCAAACAGAAAATAGACTTAATGGAAGCAATATACATCTCTCAATATTAACACTAAGTATTAATGGTCTGAACTTCCTAATGAAGAGACAGAGACTAAGAGAATGGATTAAGAAACTGAATCCATCTTTTTGTTGTCTACAAGAAACACACCCCACCTTCAAGCATAGGCACCATCTTAAGGTGAAAGGATGGAAAAACTACTCCAAGCAAATGGTACCAGAAAGCAAGCAGGAGTTACTATTTTAATATCAGACAAAATAAATTTCAAAGTAAAAATGATCAGAAGAGATGAAGGGGGTCACTACATCCTTATCAAAGGATCAATCAACCATGAAGGTCTCATAAACAAATATAAATGCACCAAACTATGGTGCACTGAACTTCATAAACACAATCCTGCAGGAGTTCAAGGCACATGTCAATCCCAGAACACTAATAGTGGGAGACTTAAATACCTCACTGAGCACATGGGACAGGTCAACTGGACAAATAATAAGCACAGAGACATCTGAATTGAACAATATGATACACCAAATGGACCTAACAGACATCTACTGAATATTCCACCCAAACACCAAAGAGTATACTTTCTACTCAGCACCGCATGGAACATTCTCCAAAAGTGACCATATATTGGGACACAGAGCAAACCTTAGAAAATACAAAAATAGGGCTGGAGAGATGGCCTAGCGGTTAAGAGCACTGACTGCTCTTGCAGAGGACCTGGGTTCAATCCCCAACACCCACATGGCGGCTGAGCCATCTGAAACTCCAATTCCAGGAGAACTCCACTTCCAGGGGAGTCCGACACCCTCTTCTGACCTCTGTGGCGTTGCACGTCACGGGTGCACAGACTTGCATGCAGACAATACATTCATACACATACGGAAATAAATAAAAATTTAAAAAAAGAAAATACAAAAATAATGAATTAATTTCATAAATCTTATCAGACTACAGTGAAGTAAAACTTAATATCAAACCAGAAAGACGCCCTACTAGTTACAAGAGCACATGGAGAATAAACAACACGTTACAGAATAACAAATGGGACAAAAGAGAAATAAAGAAAAAATAGTGTTCCTGGCACTAAATTAAAAGGATGATACAACACAGTAAAAGCAATGGGATACCTTAAAAACAGTCCAGAGAGGGAAATTCATAGCCCTAAGTGTCTACATTAAGAAAACAGAAAGAGCACAAATCAACAACCTAATACTGCAACAACATCAACACCAAATAAAGCACTTGAAACACAACAACAAATTTATTCTAAACATAGAATACAGGGAGAGATGAATATTTGAAAGAATAAACACAATAGATAGACCTTTCACCCAGTTGACTAAAAGAAGGAAAGAATAACTCCAAATCAACAATATTAGAGATGAAAAGGGAAACATCACTACAGATAACAAAAAGATTCAGACAATCATAAGGGAATACTTCAAAAACCTATGCTATACTAAATTTGAAAACCTAATAGTAATGAATGGTAACCTTAAATTAAGGAATATGATAAAATTTAACCAGAAAGAGATCAACAGAATAAATACACCAATAACAAAGGAGGAAATCAAAACTGCGATGAAAAAAACTCCCGACTAATAAAAGCCCAGGGCCAGATGGATTAATGGCAGAATTCTATAAGCAATTTAAAGACGATGTACAGCCACTACTACTCAAATTATTCAAGAGGCTAGAAACATACAGAAATCTCCGAAATTCCTTCTATGAAGCCAACATCACACTAATACCAAAACGAGGCATGGATAGAACCAAAAAAAGAAAACTATAGACCCAGTTCATTTATGAACATAGACGCAAAAATTCTCAACAAAATACTTGCAAACTGCATACAGGCACACATCAAAAAGATCATCCATCATAACCAAGTCAGATTCATGCCAGAGATGCAGGGATGGTTCAACATATGTAAATCAATAAATGTCATAAGGCATATAAATGGACAGAAAGACAAAAACCACATAGTCATCCCAATTGATGAAGAAATGGTCTTCAACAAAATTCAACATGCCTTCATACTTAAAGTCCTAGAAGGAATTGAACTGGAGGGAATATTACTCAACATTATTAAAGACATATAAAACAAACCCACAGCCAACCTTATCCTAAATGGGGAGTAATCAGAGGTATTCTGCTTAAACTCAGGGATTCCACAAGGCTGTTCCCTATGCCCACTCCTTTCCAATATAGTGCTTTCAGTGCTTGCACGAGTAATAAGAAAAGAAAAAGAAATTAAAAGAGTACTAATTGGATAAGAAAAGGTCGAAATATCCCTTTTTGCAGATAATATATTTTACCTGAGGCATCCCAAAACTCCACCAGAAATCTCCTAGAAACCATCAACAGGTTCAGTAAAGTGGTAGGATACAAAATTAACTTAGAAAAATTGGTAGTCTTTCTTTAGGCCAATAACAAACAATTGGATAAGGAATACAAGGAGAGTTTTCCACTCACAATAGTCTCCAAAAAATAAAATATCTAGGAACAAACCTCACCAAAGACACTAAAAATCTCTATATTGGAAATTTTAAATCCCTCAAGAAGGAGATTGAGGATGATACCAGAAGAAGGAAGGACCTCCCATGATCACGGATTGTAAGAATAAATATAGTAAAAATGACCACCCTGCACAATGTAAAATACAGATTCAATGAAACTCCAATTAATGTACCCATGAGCTTCTTTACAGACCTAGAAAAAAAATCTTAAAATTCATATGGAAAAATAGAAGACCCCAGATATCCAAAGCAACCCTGAGCAAAAAGAGCAATACAGGGAGGATTACCATACCAGACTTCAAAGAATATTACACAGCTCTAGTGGTAAAAACAGCCTGGTGTTGGCACCAAAACAGACCTATAGATCAACGGAACATAATTGAAGACCCGGACCTGAGCATATCCAATTTTAACCACCTCATATTTGACAAAGGGGCCAAGAAGCCTCAGTGGAGGAAAGACAGCATCTTCAGCAAATGCTCTTGGCATAAATGATCACTGCTTGTAGAAAAATAAAATTAAGCCCCTACCCTTCAGTCTGCACAAATTCAATTTCAAATGGATCAAAGACCTCGACATGACACCCAAAACTCTGAAGGTGATTGAAGAAAACCTTGGCAACAACCTATAAGACATAGGCTCAGGAAAAGTCAGACAGCAGCTGCACAGGAAATAAGGTCAACAATTGACAAGTGGGACCTCATTAAACTCAAGAGCTTCTGTACTGTGAAAGAAACAATCAATGAAGTGAAGAGAAAACCCACAGAGTGAGAGGAAACCTTCACTACTGATATATCTGACAGAGCATTAAGTTCCAGAATATAACCATCTCAAAATCAAAGAAGGAAGAAAACAAATGACTCACTCAAAAGATGGAGGAAAGAGCTGAACAGATACTTCACAAGTGAGGAAGTAAAGATGGCTGAGAAACACCTTAAAAAGTATACAATGTAGCTAATAATTAAAGAAATGCAAATTAAAACCACTTTTAAGATATCACCTCACTCCAATAAGACTGACTAGGACCAAGAAAACAAATGATACCAAAGTCTGGAGAGGTTGTGGGGGAAGGGAACACACACACACACACACACACACACACACACACACACACTAAAATTATGTTATCTGAAAATATACTCAATTTTAATTCCATAATATTTTGGAATTCACATTTTCCCCTTTTAATTTTATATTACTCTGAAATATCCAGAGGCAGGCAGATCTCTGTGAGTTCAGAGTCAGGCAGATCTCTGAACTCACAGAGATTAGTTCAAGACTATCCTGGTCTACATAGGCCAGCTGGGAATAAAGGGAGACCCTGTCTCAAAAAGAACAAAAATAATAAATAAGTAACAAAGTCTGAAAATAAGTGGTGGTTTAATTCCAGAGTGCATTAAGAGTTTCACATTATAAGAGCACAGTTACTTTCAGACAAAAAGAAATAGAATATTAATATTGCTTAGTTTGCCTTACAAGTAGGTATTTGGTGCTAGCATCCACAAATAAGGGATACCATTCATGGTTTGTTTTTCTAGGACTGTGTTAGTTCACTTAGCATAATAGCTTCTAGTTTCATCCATTTAAATGCAAAGTTCATGATGTCACGTTTCTTTTTGTTGTTGTTGTTGTTGTTCCCTGGGTTCTTTTATTTTTTTAATTACTTCTTTATTTTTTTTTTCATTTTATAACAATAAGTAATCATTTATGAGTACAAGCATCCATCATGTAAAACCAATTTGCAAGCAGTTATGCCCAAACCCACACAGCCCATGGGTCCCACCATCCAGCTGGGGGGCTTGTATGTTCAATCAAGTTGATCAGATGAGTGTCCAGACTATATTGCTGTAGTTTCATCATTCACCCCAATCGCAGCCCTTACATTCTACCATGCCCCCTCTTCCACAGATTGTTCCCTAGGCTTAGAAAAGGGGCACAGGTGGACAAGAAGCAAAACAGTCTACTTTCTCTGGAGCTGTTGTCTTGGACTCTGGTCAATTCTGGCTGTTTCCTTTCATGAGCTGACAGTTTGTCCATGGATAACTTTTCAATCCTACAAATGAAGCACAAGCAATTAGATATATAGATATTTAAACAGTACTAATTGTTATGGTAGGTTACTTTGATATAGAAAAAGAGGTTTGTATGGTATGTTAATTGATTAATTACGTTTTTTTCTGTAAAATATGACAGGATCTTACTGTGGCTTATAATATCTCCTAATCACTAGAGGATGTACGTTTGTGGCATCAGCCATGGGTTATTCCTCCAAGGAGAGAGCTAATAGCCAATCAGATTTGGGATATACAGGCATATGGCTGCCACTGCTGCACAGCATTTCCAGGCAGGTGAGGTGTAGCTGGTGCGGACGAAGGAGTCTTGCTTGACTCAAGGAGACCTATATTTGCTTTATTGGCTTAGTGGCCTTTTAGAAGACCCAAAATGAGCTTGCCATTTGAACCAGTCATACCACTTCTGGGAATATACCCACAAGACTCATCTTACTGCAGAAACACATGCACAGCTATATTTATTGCAGCTCAGTTCACAATACCAAAAAGCTGGAACCAACCCAAATGCCACTCTACTGACGAGTGGATAGAGAAAATGTGGTCCACGTACACAATGGAGTTCTATGCAGTGGTAAAGAAAGACAGCATCATGAACTTTGCATGTAAGTGGATGGAGCTATAAGACATTATATTAAATGAAGTATCACAGTCCCAGAAAAACAAACGACGAATGGTATCCCTCATATGTGGATGCTAACGCCGAAAACCCAGTTATAAATATTTCTTGTGAAGAGGGATGCATATTAAAGGATCAACAACAGAAAGACTGCATCCGAAAACTGATTGAAAGGGTGAATCGGGAGGGGTGGGAGAGGCAGGAAGGGTGGGAGAGGGACACAGGTCTATATTTGATTAATGTATATTTAAATGACGTGAGTTCAACAAGTATCCAATTTTGCCCAGATGTCATGTTTCTTTACCGCTGCATAGAACTCCATTGTGTAGATGTATCACATTTTCTCTATCCACTCATTAGCTGAAAGGCACTTGAGCTGGTTCTAGCTCTTTACTATTGTGAAGAGAACTGCAATAAACATGGATGTGCATGTATCTCTGTGGTAGCATGACTCTTGTGTATTATATCCAAGATTGGTATGACTGGATCAGGTAGTAGGCTCATTTAGAGTCTTTTAAAGCTTCTCCACACTGCTTTCCACAGTGGTTGTACAAGTTTACATTCCCACAAGCAGTATATGAGTGTTCAGCTTTCCCCACAACCTCTCCAGCATTTGGTATCATTTGTTTCCTTGATCCTAGACAGTCTTATCAGAATGAGGTGATTATCTTAAGGGATGCTAAAAACTCCACCAGAAAACTCCTAGAAATGATTACGAGGATTAAGAGCTTCATTAAAGTGGTGGAATACAAAATTAACCTAGAAAAATCAGTAGCCTTTCTTTACACCAAAAAAAAAAAAAAAAGCAACTGAGGAAGGAGTATAATGGAATATTCTCACTCACAATAGCCTAAAAAACAATAAAATACCTAGGAAAAAACCTAACCAAAGACACCAAAGTTCTTTACAAGAAAAATTTTAAACCCCTGAAGAAGGAGATTGAAGATGACATCAGAAGGCAGAAAGACCTCTCATGCTCATGGATACGAAAGATTAATATACTAATATGTCCATTCTACCCAAATCAATATACAGATTAAATGCAATCCCAATTAAAATTCTCAACAGTTTCTTCACAGACTTGGAAAAAAAATCTTTAAATTCATATGGATAAAACAAAAGACCCTGAGTAGTCAAAGTGACCTTGAGTGAAAAGAACAATACAAGGGAGATCAATATACTAGACTTCAAACTATATTACAGGGCTATTGTCATAAAGATAGCCTGGAACTGACACAAAAACAGACTTGGAGACCAATGGAACAAAACTGAAGTTCCAAACTTGAACACATACAATTTCAGCCACCTCATATTTTACAAAGGAGCCAAGAAGACACAATGGAGGAAAGACAGCCTCTTCAGCTAATGGTGTTGGCAATTCTGGAATACCACTTGTAGAAGAATAAAATTAAACCCATACCTCTCACCCTGTACAAAGATCAACTCCTTATGCAACAAAGACTTCAACATGAAATCTGAAACTCTGAAGGTGATTGAAGATGTTGACAGCAACCTACGAGACAGAGGCATAGGAAAAGACTTTCTAAATCTGACAGCAACTGAGAAGGAAATAAGGTTGATAATGGACAAGTGGGACCTAATTAAACTCAAAAGCTTCTATACAGAAAAAGAAAGTGAAGAGGAAACCCACAGAGTGGGAGGAAACATTCACTGCTGATACATCTAACAGAGCATTAACTTCCAGAATATATAAACTACTCAAAAACAAAAAGGTAAGAAATCAAATGACTCTCTTAAAAGATGGCTTAAAGAGCTGAATGGAGACTTCACAATCCAAAGATGGCTGAGAAACATTTAAAATTTTTTTTAATTTTATTTATTTATGTATGTGTATGAGTGTACTGTCTGCACGCAAGTCTGTGCACCCGTGTCGTGCAATGCAGCGGAGATCAGAAGAAGGTCTCGGATTCCCCTGGAACTGGAGTTCTCCTGGAATTGGAGTTTCAGATGGTTCTCGGCCGCCATGTGGGTGCTGGGGATCGAACCCGGGTCCTCTGTAAGAGCAGTCGGCGCTCTTAACTGCTAGGCCATCTCTCCAGCCACCGAGAAACATTTTAAAATGTGTTCAACATCATTAATAATTAAGGAGATCTTTGACTTTTAGAAAGTGTCAAGTAAAATTAGTTGGTGTTTGCTTGAAGTTAATATGTACATACTTTAAAAACATTTGTAGAAACTTAAAAAAGAAGAATGGAAACTAAAAAAAGAACAGAATTTTGAAAAACTGACATAATCTCAATGGAGCATTTGGATGAACCTAGTAAAGAGATGCAGAGATGTTGGTACAAATACAGCTTTGAGGCTAGTGCAACTGTAGTAACACCACGTAGCAAAAGTACCTTCATCCTTAGAAAAATTTAAAGGATTTTAAATTAGTCTCTTAGCACACGGACTGCATTTTACTGGACTGAAGATTATATTAACATACTGACATATTGGGGTAATTGAAATTCTAAAGTTCACATATATGTAATGTATTCTACTTAAATAATTTATATATCTACTTTAAAAATCTATATACATGATGCTATGTTTTTAGAAACTGGGTTGATTTTCATTAGTCAAATTGAGTTCCAGGACAGCTGGGGCAACAGGGAGACCCTGTCTCGAAAAGACAAAAAAAAATAAATAAATAAATAAATAAAATAAAATAAAAACAAAGTAAAAAAGGATGTCTTTTTTTTATCATCTTTAGTGTTTTGTTTTGCACCGTCTTTGGAAAAATTTTCACTATGTAGCATAGGCTGACCTAGAACTTGAAACACTTTTGACAGTCCAACATGTTTGGCATTGTTTTTTAATAGTAAATTTGATTTTATTTGATTTAAAAAAACTACACGTAATGATGAAAACATTGTATGATGTTTAAAACGGGTAAAAATATCAATCTTCTCAGGAGTTATTTTCCTATAGACAAATAAACTTTCTAGGAGTTTTCTGAAAGTTTATTTTTCTTTTTTTATTTTAATTATTTTATTTTTTTATGTGTATGAATGTACTGTCTGCATGTAGATCGATGCACCAATGTCATGCAATGACATGGAGATCAGAAGAGGGTGTCGATTCCCCAAGAACTGGAGTTAAAGATGGTTCTCAGCCACCATGTGGGTGCTGGGGATTGAACCTGTGTCCTCTGCAAGAGCAGTCAGCGTTCTTAACCTCTAGGTCATCTCTCCAGCCCTGAAAGTTTATTTTTCTATAGGAAAATGATATCTCCTTGAGAAGATGGATATTTTTACCTGCTGTAAACATCATAGAAAACTCCTAGAAATGATTAAGAGCTTCAGTAAAGTGGCAGGTTACAAAATTAACCTAGAAAAATCAGTAGCCTTTCTTTACACCAACAACAAGCAACTGAAAAAGGAATTCAAGGAGACCTTCCCAATCACAATAGCCCCCAAAATAATAAAATACCAAGGAACGAACCTAACCAAAGACCTCTACAACAAAAATTTTAAACCCTTAAAGAAGGAAATTGAAGAAAACATCAGAAGATGGAAAAACCTCCCAGGCTCAAGTTTTGGGAAAATTAATATAGTAAAAATGTCCATTCTACCAAAACTCTTGTATAGATTTACTGGAATCCCAATTAAAATCCCCAAGAGTTTCTTCACAGGCTTGGAAAAATTCCTTAATTTCATTTGGAAAAACAAAAGACCTCCAATAGCCAAAACAACCCTGAGTGAAAAGAGCAATACAGGGGGAATCTCTATACCAGACTTCAAACAATACTACAGGGCTATAGTCATAAAAACAGCTTTGTCCTGGCACAAAAACAGACCTGTTGACCAATAGAACAAAACTGAAGTTCCAAACTTGAGGAAATACAATTTCAGCCACCTCATATTTGACAAGGGGGCAAGAAGACACAATGGAGAAAAGATAGCCTCTTCAGCAGGTGATGTTGGCAAAACTGGTTCACCACTTGTAGAACAATGAAATTAAACCCCTACCTCTCGCCCTGTACAAAATTCAACTCCAGACAGACAAAAGACCTCAATGTGTGTTCTAGTTTGTCTTCCATTGCTCTGACAAAACACTCTGACCAACACCAACTTGGGGAGGAAAGGGTTTATTCAGCTTACATCTCCTGGGTCACAGTTCATCACTCAGGGAGCCCAAGGCAGGAACTCAGGGCAGGAACCTGGAGGCAGGAGCTGATAGGACAGGCCATGGAAGAATGCTGTTCACTGACTTGCTCCTCCAGCTCATGCCTAGCCCACCTTCTTATGTGGTACACAACAACCTGCCCAGTGTGGCACCACTCATTGTGGGCTGGGCCCTCCCACACTGCTCGACCATCAAGACAATACTCCACAGAGGTGGCCACAGGCCAATCCAACGGAGCCAATTCCCCAGTTGAAGTTCCCTCCGCCCAGGTATGTCAAGTTGACACTAAAACTATCCAGCACAATTGACCCCTTGTCAACTTGACACACAAAACACATCACTATTAAACCACCTCCTTTCCAGTTGTTATCCCCAAAGTATGATATTAACATTAATCACAACCTAAGGCAGTACAGCCTTAAAAGCCCCACAGTCCTTAAAATGTCCAAACGCTTAAAAGTTCAGTCTATTAAAAGTCTCTTAACTGTGGGCTGTTGTAAAATCCAAAACAAGTACTGTCTTATTTCAAAGGGAAGAATCAGGTACTCTCAAACAAAACCTAAGTCCAGCAAAGTAGCTCAAGGCTGGACACCTGAGACTCACTCATGATCTTCTGGGCTCCAAAGGGTTTCGGCAGCTCCCCTTCTCTGACTCTGCCATCTGTGACACACACAGCTCATCTCAAAGGCCCAGGATGACTCCATTCCACACCTGCAGCTGCTCTTGGTGGTCATCCCATGGTCCTGGCATCTCCAAAAAGCTGGGGTTGCCACTGAAACTGAGGCAGCACCTTCACCAATGGTCTCTTCTGACCTCTCCTGGTGCAAAGCCTCAGCTTCTCTCCATGACCCCTGCAATCCTGGGGTCTTCACTGCAACTGAGGTGCACTTCCACCAATGGTCTTTCCTGACCTCTCACAGTGCCAAGCCTCGGCTGCTCTCTGTGACCCCCTCAAATTTCAACACCAGAACCATATAGGAGACTCTTAAACACTACCAAGTCCTGCTTCTGGCTTGACATGGAAGCTCATGTCCCTTTTGGAACATAGCTTCTTTGTGCTGACCCTGAAGAAATTCTTCCCAGATTTCACCACAGTGATGCTGGTCTCTTGTTACTTACAGCTGATTTTTCACCCCCAGCTAACCAGCCTCAATTGTGCCAGTACAACAAAGATTTCATTTCAGGATCTGGTCTCTTGTTACTTACAGCTGATTGTTCAGCCCCAGCTGACCAGAACCCACAGATTAAACAATCCTGATGATCTCTGCTTCCCTTTGAAACTAGAAACTCCACAAGCTAGGCCTCCATCTTCTACAACTCTTTCAGCAAAACTGTTGCAAGTTCCACAGCAACGATCTTTAGGCATTCAATGAATTTCCCAGCCCAAAGTTCCAAATGCTTCCACAATCCTTCCCCAAAATACCAAGGTCAGGTCTGTCACAGCAATAGCCCACTCACTGGTACCAATTTCTGTTGTAGTTTGTCTTCCATTGCTGTGACAAAACACCCTAACCGACACCAACTTGGGGAGGAAAGGGTTTATTCAGCTTACATCTCCTGAGTCACAGTTCATCACTCAGGGAGCCCAAGGCAGGAACTCAGGGCAGGAACCTGGAGGCAGGAGCTGAAAGCACAGGCCCTGAAGGAATGCTTTTCACTGACTTCCTCCTCAGACTCATGCCCAGCACACCTTCTTATACAGTACACAACAACCTGCCCAGTGTGGCACCACTCATTGTGGGCTGGGCCCTCCCACACTGCTCGACCATCAAGACAATACTTCACAGATATGGCCTCAGGCCAATCCAATGGAGCTAATTCCCCAATTGAGGCTCCCTCAGCCCAGGTGTGTCAAGTTGCCACTAAAGCTCTCCAGCAAAACCTGAAACCCCAGACTCTGAAGGTGATAGAAAAGTTGGCAGCAGCCTACAAGACATAGGCATGGGAAAAGACTTCCTAAAGCAGACAGCAGCTGCACAAGAAGAAAGGTTGACAATTGACAAATGGTACCTCATTAAAGTCAAAAGCTTCTGTACATCAAAAGAAACAATTGGGGCTTGAGAGATAGCCTAGCAGTTAAGAGCACTGACTGCTCTTGCAGAGGACCTGGGTTCCATCTCCAGCACCCACATGGAGGCTAAGAACCATCTGTAACTCCAATTACAGGAGAACTCCAGTTCCAGGGGAATCCGAGACCCTCTTCTGACCTCTGCGGCATTGCACAACATGGGTGCACAAACCTACATGCACACAGTACATTCATACACATACAAAAATAATAAATAAATAAAGTTTAAAAAAAAGAAACAATCAAGGAAATAAAGAGAAAACCCACAGAGTAGGTGGAAACCTTCACCAGAGATACATCTGACAAAGCATTGATTTCCAGAATATATAAAGTACTCAAGAACCAAGGAAGAAAGAAAACAAATGACCCACTCAATAGATGGAGCAAAGAGCTGAACAGTGTCTTCCCAAGTGAGGAATTAGTGATGGCTGAGAAACATCTTAGGAAGTGTTCAACATCATTAATCATTAAGGAAATGCAAATCAAAATCCAAATCATACTCCAATAAGTCTGGCTAGGATCAAGAAAACCAATGAAACCAAGTACTGGAGAGGTTGTGGGGAAAGGGAAACACTCACCCACTGCTGGTGGGAATGCAAACTCATACAACCACTATGGAAAGCAGTGTGGAGAACCCTTGAAAGACTTGGAATGAACTTGCCACCTGACCCAGTCATACCAATCCTGGGTATGTATCCACAAGACTCATTTTATCACAGAGATACATGCACAGCCATGTTTATTGCAGCTCTCTTCACAATAGCAAAGAGCTGCAACTAACACAAGTGCCCCTCAACTGAAGAACAGATAGAAAAAAATGTGGTATATTTACACAATGGAGTTCTATACAGCAGTAAAGAAAGATGACATCATGAGCTTTGCAAGTAAATGGCGGGAGCTAGAAGATATCATGCTGAGTGAAGTAACACAGTCCCAGAAAAACAAACAACAAATGGTATCTCTCATCTGTGGATGCTAGCACCAATTACCTAATTGTATGGCAAACAGAGCAATGTCAATGTGCTCTGAAAACAACTGTGCCCTTATACTGTGAATCCCTTAAAAAATTAAAAATTAAAAAAAGATTAAAAAAAGAAAAATAAATTTTCAATAGTCTTACTTTTTCAATTTTTAAAAATTCACTGCACATAAATGCCATCAATATTCATCAGAAGGTGACTGTACTACATCCCAAAGGTAAGAGTCTATAGTGTACCAGTTTTATTACACATAATTGTTAAATCAGAAGTGAAACATTTAATCAATACCAACTTCTCATTTAGGTTATTGTATGTTGTCATTTAATAATCTATCAAAGTTGCTGGGCGTGGTGGCACTTGCCTTTAATCCTAGCACTTGGGAGGAAGAAGCAGGCTGATATCTGTGAGTTCAAGGCCAGCCTGGTTTACATAGCAAGTTCCAGAAAAGCGAGAGCTACAGGGAGACCCTGTCTCAAAAAGTTTAAAAAAATCTACCAAAGTCAAAACAGAGTATTGACCAAGACTTTATTTTGCTTGTAATTTAACAAGTAGTTTACTCTTTTGCATTAAAACTTGTACAAAATTTAAGGCCCCATTTAAAATTCTTTGAAAATGACAAAGTTATAATAGAGTTCTTTAGGAATAATTTCAGTAAAGTTATCTGAAATAATAAAACAAATGATTTTTGAATGATTTATATCCAACCATAGTTAAATCTCATCTTGATCTAGAGGCAGAAGCTGAAGTTTCTGCTCTAACAGTAATTTGACAATATTTCAGGATTAATTGCCTCTTTCTTTTCCACACTAATGCTTTTAACCATCTTCCTAAAGTTTTAACTTTTGCGTTTCCAGATCTACAAACTTATTTGTATCTCTTTACATTTCCATGTGTGCTGGATAGCTTTAGTGTCAACTTGACACACCTGGGTTGAGGGAGCCTCAACTGGGGAATTGGCTCCATTGGATTGGCCTGTGGCCATATCTGTGGAGTATTGTCTGGATTGTCAAGCTGTGTGGGAGGGCCCAGCCCACAATGAGTGGTGCCACCCTGGGCAGGTTGTTGTGTACTGCATAAGAAGACAGGCTGGCCATGAGCCAGGGGAGCAAGCCAGTGAACAGCATTCCTCCATGGCCTGTGCTTCAGCTCCTGCCTCCAGGTTCCTGCCCTGAGATCCTGCCTTGGGCTTCCTGAGTGATGAACCAGGAGATGTAAGCTGAATAAACCCTTTCCTCCCCAAGTTGGTGTCGGTCAGAGTGTTTTGTCACAGCAATGGAGGACAAACTAGAACAGAAATTAGTATCAGAGAGTGGGCTATTGCTGTGACAGACCCAACCTTGGTGTTTTGGGGAAGGATTGTGGAAGCATTTGGAACTTTTGGCTAGAAAACTCATTGAATGCCTAAAGATCATTGCTGTGGAACTTGGAACAGTTTTGCTGAAAGAGTTGTAGAAGATGGAGGCCTTGCTTGTGGAGTTTCTAGTTTCAAAGGGAAGCAGAGATCATCAGGATTGTTTAATCTGTGGGTTCTGGTCAGCTGGGGCTGAACAATCAGCTGTAAGTAACAAGAGACCAGAACCTGAAGTGAAATCTTTGTTTTACTGGCACAATTGAGGCTGATTAGCTGGGGGTGAAAAATCAGCTGTAAGTAACAAGAGACCAGCATCACTGTGGTGAAATCTGGGAAGAATTTCTTCAGGGTCAGCACACAGAAGCTATGTTCCAAAAGGGGCCTGAGCTTCCATGTCAAGCCAGAAGCAGGACTTGGTAGTGTTTAAGAGTCTCCTATATGGTTCTGGTGTTGAAATTTGAGGGGGTCACAGAGAGCAGCCAAGGCTTGGCACTGTGAGAGGTCAGAAAAGACCATTGGTGGAAGTGCACCTCAGTTGCAATGAAAACCTCAGGATTGCAGGGACCATGGAGAGAAGCTGAGGCTTTGCACCAGGAGAGGTCAGAAGAGACCATTGGTGAAGGTGCTGCCTCAGTTTCAGTGGCTACTCCAGCTTTTTGGAGATGCCAGGACCGTGGGATGACCACCAAGAGCAGCAGCAGGTGTGGAATTGGGTTGGTCTATGCCTCCAAGATGAGCTGTGTGTTTCACAGATGGCAGAGTCAGAGACAGGGAGCTGCCGAAACCCTTCAGAGCCCAGAATATTGTGAGTCAGTCCCAGGTGTCCAGCCTTGAGCTACTTGCTGGGCTTGGGATTTGTTTGAGAGTGCCTGATTCTTCCCTTTGAAATAAGACAGTACTTGTTTTGGATTTTACAGCAGCCCACAGTTATAAGACTTTTAATAGACTGTGAATTTTTAAGCGTTTGGACATTTTAAGGACTGTGGGACTTTTAAGGTTGTACTGTCTTAGGGTGTGACTAATGTTAATATCATACTTTGGTGATAAGAACTGGAAAGGTGTTGGTTTAATAGTGATGTGTTTTGTGTGTCAAGTTGACAAGGGGTCAATTGTGCTGCATAGCTTTAGTGTCTTGACACACCTGGGTTGAGGGAGCCCCAACTGGGGAATTGGCTCCATTGGATTGGCCTGTGGCCATATCTGTGGAGTATTGTCTTGATTTTCAAGCTGTGTGAGAGGGCACAGCCCACAATGAGTGGTGCCACCCTGGGCAGGTTGTTGTGTACTGCATAAAAGGCAGGCTGAGCATGAGCCAGGGGAGCAAGCCAGTGAACAGCATTCCTCCATGGTCTGTGCTTCAAATCTTGCCTCCAAGTCCCCCCCTCAGAGTTCCTGCTTTGGGTTCCCTGAGTAATGAACTGTGACCCAGGAGATGTAAGCTGAATAAACTCTTTCCTCCCCAAGTTGGTGTCTGTCAGAGCGTTTTGTCACAGCAATGGAAGACAAACTAGAACACCATGTCATTTAATCTTGAATAGCACAGGATTTCTGGCATTCACCATCATTTGTACAGTTGTAGAACAAACTTTCCATCTTCTGCCTTGACCTTATGCACATCTCCTGTGCCTGTTAAATTTATTATTTTCAATACTAAAACACTGATCTTAGTCTCACACTAAGCTTTCCAAAATCTCCTCATTGATTTCAGAGTTTATTATCCTCAATTGCTTTGAATTTGGATACTTGATGCTGTTTGAGAAATGAAAAATTGGAAAAGAACATGGTCTCTGTTACATTTGGAGATCTGTTTCCTGATTTGTAATCATTTACCACAATTTTATAGGTTTTCAATTCCTAGTAATACAAAAATACAACTTCCTCATACATAGCCAACAGCACCACATCCAGGTACAGTCATCTCTCAGCTGGAATGTAGCAAATACCCCTTAAGATCCTCTGTAACCATTTCTCCTCTTCTGTTTTGAACTTAGCATTGAGATGTATCATATGAGTTATACCTTATCACATTGCTCAAAAGTCTCCTCATTTTTAATATAGCATAAATAAAACATAAAGGTTTGGTAAGGCTTATAGTGTTTGACAACATTTTCAGTCCCAAATCACTCAAGGAAACTAATGTCTTTCCACAAATTTCTGTCCCATGGCATGGATTTTATTGCTTTAAACTATTATTGGCTATGGTATTTGTATTTTGAGGTTTTTGTGCAGAAGTTTCTTCCCAGTACCTTCATAGTAAAATCTCTTGGAATCCTTTTGCCTTTATTCCTACTTTTTTTTTTCTCAGTGTTAAAATAGACCTCCAAAAATGTGAATACTTAAGCATAAAAAAAGACTGAGACAAAGTTGCAGGACAGTTATGGCAGAATGCATGATCTAGGGTAGGGTGGCGGGAAGGGGAAAGGGAATATGCTTAAACTGAATTGAAAAATGATGTCTGAAATACACAAAATATCAATAAAAGCACAAAAAAATAAAATAAAATAGGACTCCAATGAAACTATCATTTCCTGTCTCATTATCACTCATATAAACCTAATGAACTAATGTACTACTTAATTTTGATATTTACTATTATTTTTCTATCTATCTACCATCTATCTCTCTCTCTATCTATCTATCTATCATCTATCATCTGTCTTTCTCTGAAATGAGAGTAATGAAGTTGGGAGAGTATTTTTCCCTTTTTCATTCCCATTCTTTCTAGACTATTTCACAGATTGTACATATGCATTCAATAATTAAGTGAATTATTAATAAATATTTCTTGCAATACCCTAGTTCTGAAAGAAATGAATAACTACAAGTGTATAATATAATATAGGATGCACTGATACTTACATGTGTAAAATTGTGGATCTATAAAAAAAAGTTACACACGTATTTCATCAAGAATTATTTAAAATGTCCAAATATCTTTAATTTATTTAATTAATTAATTAATTATTTATTATATAAATAAGTATATAATTAATAATATATATTATTAATAATATATGTTAATAATATAATATATAATAAATAATAAATAATTATATAAATAATTAATTTATTTAATTAATTATTTAATGCATATTGATGTTTATCTTTATACTAAAAAAACATTAATTTCTACATTTTTAAATTTTCTGTTACCGTGATAAAAGAGTATAAACAAGCCAACTTATAGAAGGAAGGGTTTATTTGGATTTGTGGTTCCAGAGGGGTAAGAGTCCATCAAGGCAGCAACCACATAACAGCAGGTGGCCAATCAGGAGCCTGAGAGCTCACATTTTCAACCACAAATGTGAAGCAAATACAGTGAAGTAGAAGTGGGGCAATGCTATGAACTCTCAAATCACTCTTAGTGACTGTGGTGGTTTGAATGAGTGTCCCCCATAGGCTCTAGGTATTCAAACGTTTGTCTCCAGTTGGTGGTGCTGTTTTTGGAGGTCTTGGGGTGTGTGGCCTGCTGGAGGAAGTTTGTCACTGGGGCAGGCTTAGTAAGTTTAATAAGCCTCGTGATCTACAGTTGCTCTCTCTCTGCTTCCTGTGCTCTTTGCGAGATGTGACCCTCAGCTTCCTGCTCCAGATCCAGCTGCCATGCCTCCCGCCACAATGGACTCTAATTCCCTGGAACTGTCAATCATAAGCTCAAATAAACTCTTCCTTTTATAAGTTCCTTGGTCATGATGTTTTATCACAGCAACAGAAAAGTGACTAATACAGTTATTTGGTACCAGAGAGTGGGCTGTTGGCTGTGAAGAACCTGATCATGTGGATGTTTGGAGAAATGTGGAGGACTTTCGAACTTTGGGCTAGAAAGGCTGTTGACTACTGTAGGCAGAGCGTAAAGGGCCATTCTAGTGGAGGCCTGGAAGAAAGCATTGCTGCAAAAGATGTAGTTCCAGAGGAGGATAAAGACTTAGGCAGCAACTGGGATATTTTGATAGTCTGGCAGCAGTTTGCCCAAGGCTCAAATGCTTGCCTGATGCTAAGTTGAAAAGCAATGGACTGATGTCTTTGGTGGAGGATATTTCAAGACAGCCTAATGTAGAAATGGTGGTGTGGCTTTTAATGGTGAGTATTATACAGATCTACAGTGAAAAAGAGCAAAAGGGACAGAAGGAAATGCAGAATGTACAGTTTGGATCTGAAAACTGCACTAGGAAGATTAAAGGTGTGGCCAAGGCATGTGAAGGAGAGGCTCCCTTTCATAAGGAGACTAAAGTGATTAAGGAGAGGCCTGAAGATTTACAAGTAAACAAAAGAATCAGTACCTTCACGGCAAGACCACACCCAGCTAATCCTCCAAAAAGTCCAGGGCAGAGAAAAATTGCAAATATGGTTAAAGTAGGAGAGATTCCATCTTGAACTTGCAGCCAGATTCAGCAATTTCATTCACGTGGTGCTGGCTTTAGAGGAATGAAGTTTGCAAGAGTTAAGGGGTCATAAGTTCTTCCTCCACAGATTCAGAGAGCTGCCAAGGTCAGGCAAAGTGCAGCAGGGGTGTCCCTGCATAAAGTAGGCCCGGATAGGCCATTGCATGAAGCTGTGAATGTGAAGTCTGGTTGGCAGCGGAGACCCCAAGAAGACATTCGAGATGCCAGACCTGTGAGATATTTGCCAAGGAGAGCTGCATACAGGGAGTGCTACCGGCCTAAGAAAGAGATGTATGTTGCAAGCAAAGCTCGAGGAGCTGAGCCATCTAAGCCCTTTGGAAGTCAAGTCCCAGAAATCGCACATGGAGCTACTGGACTTGGTTTTTGCCCTGCTGGTTTTTGGTCCTGTTTTGGTCCAGTGTTTCCTCACTATGCCTCTATTCCTCCCTTTTGGAATGGGAATGTGTATTCGGTTCCACTGTACGTTGGGAGTTTGTAATTTGCCTTTTGATTTTACAGGAGCTTACAGTTAAGAGATTGGCCTGAGTCTCAGAAGAGACTTTGGACAGTGGCCTTTTGAATGGCATTGAAACTGGTGGAGACTATGAGGACTTTTGGGGTTTGACTGAATGCATTTTGCATTTTATATGGTCAGGAGCATATGGGGGCCAGGGAGTGGAATGTGGTGGTTTGAATGAGTATCCCCCATAAGCTCTAGGTATTCAGACATTTTGTCTCCAGTTGGTGGCACTGTTTTTGGAGGACTTGGGGTGTGTGGCTGTGCTGGAGGAAGTGTGTCACTGGGGGCAGGCTTAGTGAGTTTAACAAGCCTCGTGGTCTACAGTTGCTCTCTCTCTGCTTCCTGTGCTCTTTGTGGGATATGGCCCTCAGCTTCCTGCTCCAGATCCAGCTGCCATGCCTCCCGTCACAATGGACTCTAATTCCCTGGGACTATCCATCATAAGCTCAAATAAACTCTTCCTTTTATAAGTTCCTTGGTCATGGTGTTTTATCACAGCAACAGAAAAGTGACTAATACAGTGACATACTTCTTGCAGGAAAGAAATACCTCCTAAATATTCTGTGACAATTCCACCAACCAGGAACAAAAAAGATTCTGTGACAATGCCACCAACCAGGAACAAAGTGTACAGATACTCGAGCTTCTGTGCGAGCGCGCGCACGCGCACGTGTGTGTGTGTGTGTGTGTGTGTGTGTGTGTGTGTGTGTTGGAGGGCATTTTTTTTGGTCTTTTCTAGACGGGGTCTCCCTGTAGCCCCAGCTGTTCTGCAACTCACTCTGTAGACCAGGCTGGCCTTGAACTTTCAAAGATCCACCTGCCTCTGCCTCCTGAGCTGTAGGATTAAAGGTGTTTGCCACCATGCCTAGCTTTGGAGGGCATTTTTAAATCAAGTATCCACAACATCATCCTGTATTTATAAATAATATGAAAGCTTGTAAAATTTATCAACATTTGTATACTTGTTATATAGTTTAACTATTTGCATTCAAAATTTATAGCTATAACGACTTCAGTCTTTAATATTCACTTCACAGTGAGTATGAACATTCATGCATACATATACAGGGAGTGGGGTAGCAAGAAAAAATAAACTGTGCTTCCTGTGTATAACAAATTTTGAACACGAGCTTCTGTAATTTTTTCAAGATGTCACCATGAATGTGACATTTAAAGTTTAAATAATATTTTGTTGATTCCTTGAGAATTTCATACATTGTATTTTAATCTTAATCAGACCCCCTTGTCCTCCTAGGAGCTACCAATTACAATATTTCCTCCACCAGGGCTGGACTTTTTTCCTACATCCCCAGGTCCCCCATCCATATTTCCAGAGAGATGACTGATGAGGTAAATATGCTTGCCATAAAAACCTGGTCACCATGGAGCTGGAGCGATGGCTCAGCAGTTAAGAGCACCGACTGACTGCTCTTGCAGAGGATCCGAGTTTGATTCCCAGCACCCACATGGTGGCTAAGAACCATCTTTGACTCCAGTTCCAGGGGAATCTGATGCCCTCTTCTGGCCTCTGCAGCATTGTCAGACACAGGTACACCAACCTACATGTAGACAGTACACTCATACGCATAAAAAAACAATAAATAAATTTAAAAAATAAACCTGGCCACCTTAATGCAATACTCAGAACCCACCCACATAAAGGTGAAAGGGGAGAACTGACTCCACAGATTTGTCCCTTGATTCTACAATCATGCAGTGGCATGCACATACACATACACACAAGCAGGCACACACACACATACACACACATACACATGCACACACATAAAAACAAATTTAAGAATAGTAAAATGTATATATTTGAAAAAATGAGGGTCATTGTTTTTCACATTTTATTCGTGGGTAAATTTAATATATGGTGCTTCAAATTGGTATAAAATATCTTTAGATATAAAGGACTTTTATTTAGCAATGTTCACACTATTGAAATAAAGCATTCACAGATAGTATGAATGTGTGTCTTGTTTTACTGCTTTACTAGAACTATGCATTGTTTTTGTATTTGTATTTCTCAAGAATGTCACTCAAATTTTATTTTTGATGTTCTGATGTGAATTGCATGAGAAGTACTGAGATTATATACTAGGACATTCAATCCCAGAACACTTTACTTTGCCATCATTGTTAAAAATGTACTCTAAATTTTTAATCACATTCATGCTGATAAAAAATACTTTAGACAAAAATTAGAAATGTTAGAAAGATTTTTTTGAAGACTAGTTGACTTTGAATTATGCATAGCTGGGAGTCATCTAAATATTTTTAACTGATTTAAAAATAGTATACACTAAAATATATTTATGTTATATGGCTGTCTTCAGGTAAATACATCATGCTGTCTGTAAGCAATATATGACTGCTTAATGTCTTTTGTGAATCTGGTATAGCCAAGGGCAAGAGTCCTTCCTGTCCTTGGCTATATCAAGATTGTCTGCTTTGACCTCTCATCTTCCCCTTGCAATACTGACCTAGCTCTTTTTCTTGCCTGACTATGTAAAGTACTATAGGCAGTTTTACTACTGGCTCATTTTCAGATGTTCCTTCTTATTTGTCAAGTTTCATACCCCTAAGAAATTTTTATTTGCTTCGCTTGTTTTGTTGACTTTTGGTTGCATTTTAGATAGAAATTAATCTTCTCCTTGTATAATAATATTTGAAAATCAAGTTTCTTTTACAAGGAATATAAAAGTTAGATTTTTTCAACCCCCCACAATTGTATGAAAATGTGATGATTTTTTTAAAGCTTCCTCAAATGAGCTCATACTAGTTTAAAAATGTCCTCATCTTTTTTAACATTCTTTGCAACCAGGCAACCCCAGATCTCATGTAATCCCATCTACTAAGAGCATAACCAAAAGGTGGCAAGATAAGCCTCCCTGGGGAAGTCTTGAAGAACACAGCAGTTAATCTCACCTCCATGAAGTAAATGCTGAGGTTACAGGGGAATCTAATGTGAGGGAAAATTATTTCATTTGCAGTTGGAAAGCAGGTCAACCTAAAGGTTTGGAATCCATTTTTTCTGCTAATTTCATAGCACAAACCACTCTGAAATCCATTTGGAAATGTGTGGCTGAAAAGGATGTACAGCCACAGCTAAGTCTCTGTGTATACTAAGCTTCAATGTAAAAACACCAATTAAAAAAGACTTGAACTCCTTTTTATGCTTTATTTTATGACCCAAATAATTATGTTTTCCTTCAAGTTTTTAATGCATTTGACTTCATTAAAATAAAAAAGATACAATAAAATCAAAAGATACAATAGTATCTTTTTCCATGAAGTAACCCATGGGACATTTCATTGTAATATCAATACACAGAAGGTAAGAAAGAAGCAGCACAACTTATGTGCTGGATGATTTACTAATTTCCCCTGAATGTGTCTAATGTATGGGATAAACATTAGAGATATATCTGTAATTTGATCTGCTTTGGCTTATAATGTCTAAAATTATAATGGCACAAGGACGGTATAGGAGAAAATCATCAGAAAAAAATATTAGAGAAAAATGCCAAAAATATATGTGAATTGATCAAAAATTTTCTAATTGATTAGTAGAATTTACTATTCCTGTTGCATTATGAAAACCGCTATTCCTGGTCTCAAAATCTATTTTCTGGAACATCTATAATATTATGTATTAAGAGAATGATAACCATCTTCAGCCTAAATGCTGTTGGTTGTTTAATTAATAACCTCTTGTTTGTGTCAATACTAATGATGTCTCCTTCCTGCTTGTCAACACTGATGAGAGGAAATATTAGGTAAGACAATGAACTTGATGGACCACCTACTGGCAATCATTTATTTGCAGCCTAATGGTGTGATTAGATGAAAAAATGTAAGGAAAACCCTTACAAAAGACCCCAATTAAACGAGATGATTTTGGATGTCCAAATTAGCCGATGTGAATAAACCTGCAGTTCCTAAGATTGCCTGGCAGAAATGTGGGCATTAGTCATTATGTGACTCACACTATTTAAAACTAAGAAACTACAAAGAGATTCATCTGAGATCCATGTGCAGCACATACTGGCACTCATCTGTTACTGGTAAACCAAAGCACATTCCAGAACCAGGCAAAAGGACAGCAAATCTCCAATTGGCACAGTTAGCTGTGCCCAAGAATGGGCTGTTTCTGACATTATCTTTTTTGCCATTTGATAAAAGCTATTATTGGCGTGAATCTTCTACCAAAAATTCATTTCAGATTGGAAATTTCTACAACCCATAGCTAAACCTCTGGAAAAGTATATATGAAAGAACTGGAATGATCTATCAACTCTCACAGCTTTCAGGAAAGGCACTGTTTTCATTTTGGTGTGTGTGACTGTGGTGTGTGTGTGTGTGTGTGTGTGTGTGTGTGTGTGTGTGTGTGTTTAATGTCACTGTTACATGAGTCAGAAAAACCCTTCATATTCCATTATTCCTCTTTATACCACTACATTCTACCTCTTCTCCCTTTAAACTCCATACCAATGAGCCCTTATAAGTCTCCTGACATCTATGGATTTACAAATTGCAAAACATATATCTAATGATTTAAAACTAGAGAAACCACATATAGAAGAGAGAATGTAGAAACTCAACCACCCCACACTTGAAAACTATAGACACAATCTGAACATGAGTTCATGTGTATAACTGAAGGCTATATAGCCAGAAATACAGTCTCCCTTAGAATAGTTGGTCATTGTAGTCCAAGAGACTCCCAAAATACCACAGGCTTTTGCCACATCTCTTGATTACCTTTCAGAACTTGAAAGTGAGAGGTAATTGCTGAAGATAGGGCACACTTCAGAAACAGGACTTGGAGCAGTGGCACTGGAATGGCCCTGGAAGCCTCCTCGCTGAAATCTCGCTCTCTTAATTCTGGAGAATATTGTGCAAAGTACTAAGAAAGAAAAGTCAGTCATTTGTCCAACCCACCTGTAATTCCTGGCACCCTCAATAACTGGCATAGAGAACTCTATTGGTACAGTCATGGCACATTTATCTAGGAAGTAATCAACAGCCATCTCATTGGACTTAAAGCTCTCTCAATGAGAAGGAACTCATAGATGGCACCATAAATATAGGCAAATACAGATTCCTGGAGAGGACGCAGATCCTAGAGAAAGCTCTATTTCTAATATATCTCTAGACAAATGTAATTTCTTATTGTGTGCTAAATATGGATCCTTATATTTACAGACAAGTATACTGTACATGACTCATCAAAGAAGCTTCTTTTTGCAACAAATGGAGGCTATAATAGAGTTTCCATACAGAAAGAATATGTCTTAGAGATGTCCAGCCTTAGTGCAATGTCTGCACCTAAGGATCATGGAAGACAGTGGAACCTCAGAATAGAGTAAACACTAATACATCCCTCAACTCTCACCAGTGAATCTTTATACACCAGAGTGCAATCTACACAGAAGCCCATAGAATTTTAGAGACTAAGAGTTAAGAGTGTGTGTCCCTGGATAAGACTCCTATATTAAATCTCATCCACCCATGGCTCAGGGACCATGAGGAAGAGGGAGCAGAAATGTTATAAGAACTAGGCTTTGTTCAGGGACATAAGGAAATAGAGACTTTCAGGCCACAGGAAACTTGTTCATTTTAACTTTCACAATGGTGAAAGGATGCACAAGACCCATGCTGACTCAGACAAAACCCCAGAATAGAACTGAGGAACTGGGAAGCAGGCTCCAACATTAGCTGGGATACTATTGTCAACTGTTTACTTCATGGTAAGGGACAGTAGATTTCTTTAAGGGATTAACAATAGATAGACTGACTAGATTCCTGTGGATGAACTTGCTCTGAGAGACATCTGGACACAAAAGCTTGACTAGATAGGCCTTAAAACATATAACATAATGCATGAAACCTGGTGGGGAGCTATAGGGAATAGGTATGGGGAAACAGTTCTAAATTTGTTTAAGATTATATAAATAATGTGTTATATAAAATACATAAAAACTCAAAATGAAAATATGCATAAAAATAAATACAAAAATTGTTTTCTATTTTACATTTATGATAAAAACTTCAATGTCATATATGCTGGACATGCAAAATATATACAATTTGATGGAAAATATCATGAAAATTTTGAACAAAGCCAGTTTTCTTTTGGTGTCTTGTAGCCTTTCCAAATCCATGTAATGCTGTGCTCTTGAGTAAAACTATTACAAGTCAATAGCTTTCCTAATGGTGCATAGATATGTCTTCCCTTTTAATTCCAACCAAAACTATTCCTCAAGTTCAATTATGTTCAATTTCATGAATGATCGCATTTCAATGTTGTAAGTTTATTTAGTGTTTTCTCTTCTCTCTTCCTCTATGGAGAGAAAGTAAACCACTAAATAATTTAACAAATATTGAATCAATACCTGGGACATCTATTCCATTTTTCTTAACAAATATCCTCACAGGGATTAGTTGTTTTGCTCCTACAGAAGCTGTGCAAGTATACTAACTAAAAACAGGTAACAGGTAAAGCAGCTTCTTTGGTGTGGGGATCTGGTGTTTAAAATTGAGGTTCCTCTTTGACCTGGATTAGACTGTGCTGAATCACTTATTGACACACATTAAGTCTGTGTTAGCTCCTTTCTGGGGTTATCTGCAGTAGATTTCTTACAGTATTTCTGCACCATTATTCCTACTTTACTTTCATTACCTTTGGTACAATAAATCTGATCTCTTTCAACTAAGGTTTACTCAATATACTGGGGGTTCTTACTTTAAATTATTGTTGGAAACTTCACAGCAAACAAAGACCTTGTAAGTTAATTGATTTCTGTTCCTAGGGCAATGAGGCGTGTACCATCAGTTTTCCATTCAAGAATTTTAGAAGCAATGTGAAATGGGTTAGAATTCTGCCCTTTAACCACAATTCAATTATTGCTTTCTAAAATGAGATTCCGCATTGTGTTCTTGATTTATACCAGCACAAGTAAGTATAAATTTTTTCTAGACCCTGGTAAATTAGGAATCAGACTTTCAGAATAAGTTGACAAAATATCCCCCTTGCCACAGAGTCTGTGGTGGTGGTGAGAGTGAGTCAGATCCCAAAGCACCCACACCCTGCTTGAGACAATCTGTAGTCTTGGTGGACCAGAGCCCACACCTTCATTGTGTTGCTAAGAATCACACCATCATGTTTCCATAAACTTTCCTTTGGTTTGGCCCCTTCTTGTTCAGGATCCAAAAATGCACCTGAATAGCTGGATGAGTTAACAAAATCCCACCACACCAGGTCACCAGGTCCTCACACCCCTGCATTGGGACAAGCCCTTACCCTGCTGCTTCAGGGCTCAGGTTTTCTTGACTACCAAGTCAGAATCAGTCCATCCTGGTCCCATCAGGCCTCTTAGGGCTTTGGACCCCTCCCACTGAGGCTTATCCAAATCACCTGGCTAGCAAGTGTGTTAGACAGATCCATCTCACCATGTGAAGTCACCAATCAGCCACTCTGGGACCAGGTCCAGTTCCTCATTTCCAGAGCCCACACCTCTGATTAGATAGAACTGTTCAAACATATATGGATGAGGAAATCATTAGTCCTAGAGAAAATCTACTTGTGACACATCCACAGACCAATGTAATGCTTACTTTCTTCTAAACAGACATCTTAATATTTTCAGAAAAGTGTGTCTTTAACCCCTTATCAAAGAAGCTATGCTTGCAACTGATGAAGACTATTAGGAGTTGTAGAGATGGAGAAACACAGAGAATCTGTGACATGTTTAGCCTTAAGTGATACCATCTTCAGTGCAACCTCTAGACATAAGATGGATGCATCTCCCAACTCTCGTCAGTGAAGTTCCTTATGCAGAAGATGGTGATTATGACAGAATCCTACAATTGATCAATGTGCCCAGAATAAGAAGCAGCAGAATGGTACCTCCTAAAATTGAGAGATCATTACAAAGGTGGGGGGGGGCATGACACTGCCAGAACCAGAAGTGGTGGAGGACCACAAGGAAACAGCTTTCCAAACAGTAAATTCACATTAATGATGACAACATGGGGAAGTACTATGTGGCCTCATAAGACAAAAATCCCAACATAGACATGAGAAAATGGGTAAGAAACCTCAACTCAATCTAAGGAACTTTTGGTAACTGATGGATGCTGAGAGAAGAAAAGACAGTCTTTTACAGAGATAAGAATCTTGGTCGGTTAACCTGGTTCCAATGGAAGGACCCACAATGAAGAACATTTGGGGACAAAAAGAAGACTCCATAGGATGTAATGTATATCATATGTATATATGATATGGTATATATATATATATATATATATATATATATATATATATCCTACTATCTATTATATGCATATAATATATGTATAATAGAGAACATTAAATTTGGGGTGGGCAAGTAAGGGGAGGTGCAGATTTGGAAGGGGATGTAATTACCATAAAAACATTTTTATGAAAATTAAGAAAATTCAATGAAAATTTAAAAATATAAAATGACCTCTAATGACTTAAACAAGCAAACAAACAAAGTATGCCCTTACCAAATCTGTTTGTATTTTACATTTTTTTCATTTGTAGGAAAGTGCTATAACGTAGAAGTGGATCATTTCCTCTACAAAACTCTCCATAGAATTTTGTCTCACAACAGTTTTGGCAGCTACTCCTATCCCAATGACATTTCAAAACACACAGAGAGTGAGTCCTTTTTAATGTTTTGATATAAAGCTTTAGGATTCAGGCAACTGGCATGTTTGTGCATATAATGGAAATAGAAATGCTGTGCTCTTAATGGTCAGTAAAATGCAAATTTGAATGAAAAAGATTTCTTGGGTATTTATATTTAACATTTATAAAGAATGTGTATCATATTCAGATTAAATAGTGCCAAGCACCATCATATCATAGGTACACCACAGAGAGAAAATTAAAGCCTTAACATACCAAGTAAAAGATACATTACAGCTTTTCAAACACCTAATTTCTCCCTGTAGTGTGGAAGATAGAATGACAGGTAGCATTTCTGCGACTTAAGTGGCTCTCACGCATCATCTGCTTTTAAAGAGCTTAAACTGCTTTGCAGTTTTTAATTTTTCAATCTTCACAAAGTACAAGTGTATAGTAATTATGCACGTAATATCCCTACATTTCTTAAATCCTCAAAGCAATGACAAAGTGTGACTACAGAAGTTTAGGATCACACCTACTGAAATTGCATTATTTTAGAATTTGTTGGTTAAGTAAAAATATCCTGGTGTTTAAGATATTTCTTTTCTTTTCTTTTCTTTTCTTATTTATTTTATTTTTTTTTATGTGTATGAGTGTATGGTCTGCATGTTGTTTTGTGCACCCATGTCCTGCAGTGCTGCGGAGGTCAGAAGAGGGAGTCAGATTCCCCTGGAACTGGAGTTAAAGATGGTTCTTAGCCTCCATGTGGGTGCTGGGAATTGAACCCAGGTCTTCTGCAAGAGCAGTCGGCACTCTTAACCGCTGAACCATCTCTCCAGTCCTTAAGATATTTCTAATAATAATTTGTACCACTGGATTATTGTTTTAATTTACTTTCAATTGATGCGACAAAACACTAATCAATACCAACTTGGGAACAGTTCATCACTTAGGTAACCCAAGGTAGTAATTCAGGGCAGGAAGCTGGAGGCAGAAGCTGAAGAAGCATGGATGGTTAAGCATGGATGGTTACAGCTTACAGGCTTGCTCCCCTGGCTCATGCTCAGCCTGCTTTCTTGGTCTTTATTTATTTTTTGTCTTTTTGAGACAGGGTCTTCCTGTAGCCCCAGCTGTCCTGGAACTCACTCTGTAGGTCAGGCTGGCCTTGAACTCACAAAGATTCACCTGCCTCTGCCTCCCAAGTGCTAGGATTAAAGGCGTGGACCACCATGCCTGGCTTCAGCTTGCTTTCTTATACAATACAGGACCACTTTCCCAGGGCTGGAAAAACAACAACAGTGGGCTGGTCCTTCTCACATCACTCAAGTATCAAGAAAATACTCCAAATACATGACCACAGGCCAGTCCAATGGAAGTAGCTCCCCAATTGAGACTCACTCAACCCAGGTGTGTCAAGTTGACACTAAAACTATCCAACACAATTATGTAAAATAGAGCCCATCTTGCTTTCCAGTTGATAAAAAAAAAGGAAAACAAGAAATGTGTGAGGTAAGAAATAATACCACTATGCAATGAAACTCAGAGATATTATTGTTTAAATCACATTTTACTGCCAGAGTGAAAAAAACATATTATTGATAAAAAAGTAATTTATTTACGGTATCATTTTCAACCTGGAAAAAGAAAATAATATAAAAAGGTAGTCCTAATGAGAGAGTGATATTGAGGATATAGGTACATGAAACATCCTTCATTCTACGCTATGGATATTGCCCTGATTAAATTTGGAGACCTCTATTTGTGTGTGTGTGTGTGTGTGTGTTATAGGATAGGGACCCAAATGCCTCAGGGCATAGGTGGATGACAGATGACGTTATGGAGTCATGTTTCTCATACCATGTTTAAACAGATTTCAGGGATCAAATTCAAGTTCTAAGCTTGTTCAGAAAAATTTTTTTCCCAACAAGCTATCTCTCTAGGTCAGAGATATTGATTTTTATAAAAAAATTACCTTCTTGAACAACTATTTTCATAAAACGTGTGTTTACCAAACAGAATAACGAAGATGACTTTCTTCACTTTGGGTCTCCAAACATTTGGAATTTATCTTACAAATTATCCTTCTATTTTTTTTAGTTTTATTTATTTTTGTATGTGTATGTCTGCATGTAGGTTTGTGCACCCGTGTCCTGCAATATTGTGGAGGTCAGAAGAGGGCGTCAGATTCCCCTGGAACTGGAGTTAAGGATGGTTCTCAGCCACCGTGTGGGTGCTAGGGATCGAACCCAGGTCCTCTTCAAGAGCAGTCGGTGATCTTAAACAGTAGGCCATCTCTCCAGCCCCTATCCTTTCAATTTTTTAAAATCAACTCAAATACATAAACATTTATAACAGATTTACCACACACTAAGCCTGGTGAAGGAGTGAACATTACTTTGGATGAAATAAATGCCTATTGTATCAGTCATAACAATAAATTATTGACACTATCAAATAGTTCAAAATATTATTGAAAAGAGTGTTGAATACATATCTTTCAATTCAACCTTATTCAGTTAATATTTATATTGAATTTTCTTTCTAGAAAAAAATATGTTGCAATTTGCAAGCTGTCGTATTTCATTTTCTCCTGAATTGAAGCATTCTATTCTAGAGGAAGTCTCATTAAGACTCCAGAATTACTATCTAACAGGGCTTAGGAATTAAAGAGATTATTAGCCTCAGGAAACTCCAGAAACCTATGATTCAGGATATTGTCTTCCATCTCCTCTTTTCATAAACAGCAACAAATGCCTGGGAAAGGTGTCTCTTCACCTTTCTCAGCTGCCTGAAAATCTTGTTATTTTCTTCAGTTATCACCCATATTGGATTGGGTTTTCTAGTGACTTAGCTGCCTTCCTGTCACTCATGTTACTGTAACTAACCCTTCACCCAAACTCCTATATGCAATCCCAATGTACAAACTCATTGGTTCATTTAAAATTTAAGTTGATTGATTTGTCCACCATTGATACTCTATGTGTGTGTGTGTGTGTGTGTGTGTGTGTGTGTGTGTGTGTTTCACCCATTTAGAGAGGATAGGAAATGTAAGGCCATCAGTTAAAAACAGAATGACATACTACAGATATAGGCTAAGTAATAATGAGTAAACACTTCAAATGAAGGAAGAACACTGTAAAGGGAACTGAGAAGCTAAAATGGTTTAGAAATGAAATAGCATTGGAAATAGAAAAGAAATAGTTGAGACTGAGATGGATATTTTGTTCAATTTTTAACTGTTTACTCACTAAAAAATGGGAAGGTCCAAAAAGAAGTAGGATCCATATTTGAGTAGGATTCTGGCTTTTTTTGTATTTGGTCTCCCTAGTCCCAGCTTGCCTGGAAGTCACTGTGTAAAGAAATCTGGCCTTGATTGCACAGAAATATGTTTGCTGATGCCTCCTAAGGGCTGAAATTAAAACGCTATGCCACCATGCCTGGTATAAGAGTACAATTCTGAATAAGCAGGGAAGATAAGCAAGCATAATTCTTTAAAAAGAAAATATAATAGTTATGTCTGTTGACAATTAGCTTAGTTTCTTCTTGTGTGCCATCAGAGTTACCATTTTTATGTGCAGAGGAATGGCTGCCAAGTGAAAAGAGGGCATAAGACTTTATTAGGTAGAAGCATGAAATGTCTGAATACAGTTTCCAAGGAGTCCATCTCTGTTTCATGCTGAATAAAGAATCATAATCAGCCTCTTCCAGGCAAAAACAGTTACTGAATCAGAGCTTATACAATCCTGAACAAAAAGTGGACAAGTATATATTTACCGATTTTATTCTGGTACTTTTTAGGATTATTCTAAATATTTATTGAAAATCCAGAAAATATTTATAAGCTAAGCTATCTTATTTTCTATTTACAAATATCAAAATGCTTAATAATGGACATTTTAAAAGAAATTATGAATTAAATACATATACCTTAATATTCACCACCTAAAATGATTTTAGGTTTGGCTTGTGTGTTTAGATTGAGATTCACTATATTAATATCTACCTACCACACACAGCTTCCAGAAGGATATGGTTTAATGTACTAGCCATGTTTATTTTTAAATTAAGGAATAATCAACATTATTTGCCTTTTGATTAAAAAAATAGATGGACCAGAAATAGAAAGATGCTTTGATACAATTAAAATATTTTTCAAATTATACAATAGGCTTATCTGTAAGTATGGTGAACAGGCTGATGTCAGAGAGTGCAAATGAGAAACAGAGATGCTGCCAATATTCATTCAACAAATAGCCAGTAGTTATTCTATGTCAAACACTGTACTTGGCACAGAGAATACATATGCAAATCAGAGAAGAAGCACATTTTTTTAAATTAATTTATGTTGAAAAATAGAAGTATTGGTAAAGGTAGCACAATCCCCACAGTTAATATGCAATGACAAATCAAGATTTGTTCTGTGGGGAAAAATAATGTCCTGAGTAAGAATAGAGGACTTGGTTTATATGAAATATATTGGAAGTCCTCCACAAGGTAATCTGAAGAATGAATAAAACACAATAAGTTGAATATTAAGTAGATAACTGGACTGGATTGCTTTAGTGTCAACTTGACACACCTGGGATGAGGGAGCCTCAATTGGGGAATTGGATCCATTGGACTGGCTTGTGGCCATGTCTGTGGAGTATTGACTTGATTGTTGAGCAATGAGGGAAGGCCCAGCCCACTATGGGTGGTGCCACCCTGGGCAGGTTGTTGTGTACTGTAGAAGACGTCAGGCTGGGCATGGGCCAGGGAAGCAAGCTGGTGAACAGCATTCCTCCATGGCTTGTGCTTCAGCTTCTGCTTTCAGGTTCCTGCCCTGAGTTCTTGCCTTGGGCTCCCTGAGTGAGAACTGTGACCCAGGAGATGTAAGCTGAATAAACCCTTTCCTCCCCAAGTTGGTGTCGGTTAGGGTGTTTTGTCACAGCAATGGAAGACAAACTAGAGCAGAAATTGGTACCAGAAGAGTGGGGTATTGATGTGACAGTCCTGACCTTGGTGTTTTGGGGAAGGATTGTGGAGGCGTTTGGAACTTTGGGCTGGGAAGATCATTGAATGCCTAAAGATCATTGCTGTGGAGCTTGGAGCAGTTTTGCTGAAGGAGTTGTAGAAGATGGAGGCCTGGCTTGTGAAGTTTCTAGTTTCAAAGAGGAGCAGAGATCATCAGGACTGTGTAATCTGTGGGTTCTGGTCAGCTGGGGCTGAAGAATCAGCTGTAAGTAGCAAGAGACCAGACCCTGAAGTGAAATCTTTGTTGTACTGGGACAATTGATGCTGGTTAGCTGGGGCTGAAAAATCAGCTGTAAGTAGCAAAGAGACCAGCATCATGGTGGTGAAATCTTCTGGGAAGAATTTCTTCAGGGTCAGCACACCGAAGCTGTGATCCAGAAGGGGCCTGAGCCTCCATCTTAAGCCAGAAGCAGGACTTGGTAGTGTGTAAGAGTCTCCTATATGGTTCTGGTTGAAATTTGAGGGGGTTACAGAAAGCAGCCAAGGCTTGGCACTGTGAGAGGTCAGGAAAGACCATTGGTGGAAGTGCACCTTGGTTGCAGTGAAGACCCCAGGATTGCAGGGGTCATGGAGAGAAGCTGAGGCTTTGCACCAAGAGAGGTCAGAAGAGACCACTGATGAAAGTGCTACCTCAGTTTCAGTGGCAACCCCAGTTTTTTGGAGATGCTGTGACCTTGGGACGACCACCATGAGCAGCAGCAGGTGTGGAACGGAGTTGGCCTGAGCCTGCAAGATGAGCTCTGTGTGCTGTGGACAGCAGAGCAGAGAAGGGGAGTTGCCGAAACCCTTTGGAACCCAGAAGATCGTGAGTGAATCCCAGGTGTCCAGCCTTGAGCTACTTTGCTGGACTTAGGTTTTGTTTGAGTGTGCCTGATTCTTCCCTTTTAAATAAGACAGTACTTGTTTTGGATTTTACAGCAGCCCACAGTTAAGAGACTTTTAACAGACTGTGAACTTTTAAGTCTTTGGACATTTTAAGGACTGTGGGGCTTTTATGGTTGTACTGTCTTAGGTTGTGATTAATGTTAACATCATCCTTTGGGGATAAGAACTGGAAAGGTGGTGGTTTAATAGTGATGTGTTTTGTGTGTCAAGTTGACAAGGGGTCAATTGTGCTGGATAGCTTTATTGTCAACTTGATACACCTGGGTTGAGGGAGCCTCAATTGAGGAATTGGCTCTGTTGGACTGGCCTGTGGCCACGTGTGTGGAGTATTGTCTTGTTGAGCATCGTGGGAGGGCCCATCCCACTATGGGTGGTGTCACCCTGGGGAGGTTGTTGTATACTGTATAAGATGTCAGGATGGGCATGGGCCAGGGAAGCAAGCCAGTGAACAGCATTCCTCCATGGCTTGTGCTTCAGCTTCTGCTTCCAGGTTCCTGCCCTGAGTTCTTGCCTTGGGCTCCCTGAGTGAGAACTGTGAACCAGGAGATGTAAGCTGAGTAAACCCTTTCCTCTCCAAGTTGGTGTCAGTTAGAGTGTTTTGCACAGCAATGGAAGACAAACTAGAACAATAACTTTCCCAACACTGGCAGCAACACGCATATGTCTTCAAGGAGGGAAAACTTTGTTTCAAAGCTAATGTTTTATTGAAGCTCTGTGCATTTCACACAAAATTACATTACAAATCAAACCAAGACCCATACCCCCTTCCCCGCCCCCCACCCCATCAGAGCTCATGCATTCTGCCAAACATGTTTTACATCCTTTTCTCAGTCTCTCTCAAAATTCTCGATGCAGAAGTTTACTGTTTTTAGCAGCAGTTCAACGTGTCAGTCAGTTCCTTGATGAAGTCTTTTCTGTTGTTGTTGTTGTTGTTGTTGTTATTCCTTCCAATATGCATAACTCCAAAATATGCAAATATGTATGCCACATATATCATAGGTTTTAGCATCTTCAGCTTATGATTTTTTTTTCATTAGGCTGAAAGATATCATGTTTAAAATCTCCTCCTTGGCAAGCCCAAACCACCGTTAGTTCTGCCCTTGTGTTCCACACTGGGGATTCCCTTCCCATGGTCACCAAATGAGGTCTATTTAGCACGACATCCTGTTTTGATCTCCCTGTACTGGTCTCCATGATACATCCTGAGTAGTCCAACAATGGCAGTCTATACTCTGAAGAAATGGAAACCCCAGTAGTAGCTCAGTCCACAAGTTGGATGTCTCAGCAGTCCCCATCTGATACTGAAGGTTTAGAGGATTTTGGAGACATGAGTATTCCGTCCACAGGAGAGACATGAGTCTTCAGTCCATATTGGAAGGTGTCTTTTCACGTTTTTGAAGGATAGCAAAAGCAGTGATAGGCACAGGGTAGCTGCACTTGCCAGTAAGACAGGCAAAACAACTGTGTTCTTTTTTTTCCTTTTTATCTTTTTACTAAGATCTCAAGTTTTATAACAGAAGTACAATTTCTCTGGGCTTACTCTTTATTTATTTCTGGTTATACTTTCCTTTTGGATGTTTAAGACCACACAGTTAGCCCAGAATAACAAAGTTTTTGTTTTCTCAAGGTCAGTTGAAGATCTGGTCCTCAAGGGTCCCTCAGCTTTTTTTTTGGGGGGGGTGGCTCTGTCTCCTTTTGGCTTTTCAATTACCAGTTCCATCCACTTGAGGACAAAGTTAGGTCTTGCTAGACCAGGCTTCCATTTTTGACTGGACACTTGCTGACGTCCCATTCACATTTTCAGGACATTTCAAGAGATGCACCCATGCATAGTCCCCTGGGATTTACTAGACCTCTAAGGGTAAGGAACAAAGTTATCTCTTAAGACCCTTGGCCAAATTGATATGGGTATTAAGTATGGTCATTAAGCATCCAGGAAGGCTAAGTTAGACCAGCCTGATACTTTTTCCTACTCTATAATATTTTAGAAAATTATTGGACAAAAGCACAAGCAGCCTTGTATAAGAAATACCAAGAAGCACTCCTATAAAATAAATACTGTGGATAGACATAATGTCATGACAAACTAGTTTTTTTTCCAGATTACTTTGATCTTATATTACTCTAAATTATGCATACATATCCTTCATCCATATTTTTTAAATTTAAATAAAAATTACTAACTTTGAAAATAAATGGTAGTTTAGTTCTCGAACCTGTTAAGGGATTCACAAAATAACAGCACAGTTGTTTTCAGATCACATTAACTTTTCTTAGTTTGCCTTACAACTAGGTAATTGGCACTAGCATCCACAGATGAGGGATGCCATTCATTGTTTGTTTTTCTGGGACTGTTACTTCACTTGACATGATATCTTCTAGTTCTATCCATTTACCTGCAAATTTCATGATGTCATCTTTCTTTACTGCTGAGTAGTACTCCATTGTGTAGATGTACCACATTTTTGTCATCCACTCCTCTGTTGAGGGGCACTTCGGTTGGTTGCATCTCTTTGCTATTGTGAAGAGAGCTGCAATAAACATGGCTATGCATGTATCTCTGCAGTAAGATGAGTCTTGTGAGGATAAACCCAGGAGTGGTATGACTGGGTGAGGTGGCAAACTCATTTTGTGTCTTCCAAGGATTCTCCACCTTGCTTTCCATAGTGGCTGTATGAGTTTACATTCCCACCAGCAGTGGATGAGTGTTCCCCTTTCCCCACAACCTCTCCAGCACTTGGTATCATTTGTTTTCTTGATCCCAGCCAGTCTTATCAAAGTAAGATGGTATCTTAAAGTATTTTAATTTTCATTTATTTAATTATTGTGGGAAAACTTTTATCATGTTTCAAGAAATGTGTGTAGAGAAGCAGACATATAGAGAATTTTTAAAGAACCAAGAGTTAAATCTTTTTATAATGCTTTTTTGATGTTTTCTGTATTTCAGAAATCATTTCTCAGTTCAGTCTAGACATATTCCTGTTTCCCTTCCTCCCACCCCACGCCAGATCATGCACTCTGCCATAACTATCCTACGTCTTTCTCTCAGTCCTTTTTTATGTTTAGGAATTCACATTTTCCTCCTTTAATTTTATATTACTCCAAAATATGCATACATACTTTCCACTCATCATACAGTAATTACAGAATCTGAAAGTAAGTAGTGGATCAATTCTAGAGCCCATTAAGAGATTTACATTTTAACAACATAATTTCTTTCAGATAAACAGAAATATAACAATAATATTGCTCATCTTGCCTTTCATCTGGGGATTTGGTGTTAACATCCACAATGAGGAAGACCATTCACCACTTGTTAGGACTGCGTTACTTCACTTAGCATAATGGCTTTAAGTCCCATCCATTTACATGAAAAGTTCATGATGTCATCTTTCTTTACTGCTGAGTAATACTCCATTGTGTAGATGTACCACATTTTTGTCATCCACTTGTCTGTTGAAGGACATTTGGGTTAGTTCCAGCTCTTTGCTATTGTGAAGAGAGCAGCAATAAACATGGATGAGCATGAATCTTTGTGGTAGGATGAGTCTTGTGAGTATATACCCAGGAGTGGTATGGCTGGGTCAGGTGGTAGGCTCATTTTGTGTCTTTTAAGGGATCACCATACTGCTTTCCATAACGGTTGTAGCAGTTTACATACCCACCAGCAGTGGGTGTCTTTTATGTTCTTGATCTTAGCCAGTCGTATCAGAGATGATATCTGATAATGGTTTTAATATACATTTCCTTAATTATTAATGATGTTGAACACTGTTTAAGATGTTTCTCAGCCATCTTTAATTCCTCACTGGTGAAGTCTCTGTTCAGCTCTTTACTCCATCATTTGTGTAGGTCATTTGTTTTCTTCTTTGTTTTTTGAGTAGTCTATATATTCTTGATGTTAATGCTCTGTCAGATGAATCACTGGTGAAGATTTCCTTCCACTCTGTGGATTTTCTTTTCATTTCCTTGATTTTTTCTTTCACTGTACAGAAGCTGTTGAGTTTGATGATGTCCCATTTGTCAACTGTTGACCTTGTTTCCTTCTGCAACTGCTGTCTGATTTAAAAAGTCTTTCCTACACCTATTTCTTGTAGGTTGTTACCAACTTTTTCTTCCTTCATCTTCAGGGTTTCAGATATAGGTTGAGATCTTTGTTCCACATGGAGTTCATTTTTATAAAGGGGAGAGGTAGGTGTTTAATTTTCTTCTTCTACAAATGGTGTTCCAGTTTTGCAAGCAACTCAACTCCATTGAGGTTTTTTTTTTTTTCCCCTTTGTCAAATATTAGGTGGCTGAAATTGTGTTAGCTCCTATGCATCTTCAATTTTGTTCCATTGGTCAACAGGCCTGTTTTTGTGCCAGTACCAGATTGCCTTTACGACTATGGCCGTGTAATATAGCTTGAAGTCTGGTAAAGCAATCCCCCCCATTGCATTTTTCACTCAGGGTTGCTTTAGCTATTCAGGGTCTTTGTTTTTCCATATGAATTTAAGGATTTTTTTCTGAGTCTGTGAAGAAGCTCATAGGGATTTTGATTGGGATTGCATTGGATCTTGTATTAGTCACTTTTCTGTTGCTGTGATAAAACACCAGACCAAGGAACTTATAAAAGGAAGAGTTTATTTGAACTTACGATTGGCAGTTCCAGGGAATTAGAGTCCATTGTGGTGGGAGGCATGGCGGCTGGATCTGGAGCAGCAGGCTGAGGGTCACATCTCTCGAAGAGCACAGGAAACAGAGAGAGGACAACTGTAGTCCACAGAGGCTTGGTAAAACTCACTAAGCCTGCCCCCAGTGACACACTTCCCCCAGCGTGGCCACACATTCTAAGACCATCAAAAACAGTGCCACCAACTGGAGACAAATGTCTGAATACTTACAGCCTATGGGGGACACTCATGCAAACCACCACATTCCACTCCCTGGCCCCCATAGACTCCTGACCATATAAAATGCAAAATGCATTTAGTCCAACCTTAAAAGTCCCCACAGTCTGTACCAGTCTCAATGCCATTCAAAAGTCCACAGTCCAAAGTCTCCTCTGAGACTCAGGCCAATCTCCCAAACTGTAAGCTCCTGTAAAATCAAAAGACAAATTACAAACTCCCAACATACAGTGGAACTGAATACACATTCCCATTCCAAAAGGGAGGAATAGAGGCATAGTGAGGAAACACTGGACCAAAACAAGACCGAAAACCAGCAGGGCAAACGCCAAGTCCTGTAGCTCCACATGCAACTTCTGGGACTTGACTTCCAAAGGGCTTAGATGGCTCAGCTCTTCCAGCTTTGCTTGCAACATACATCTCTTTCTTAGGCCGGTACCACTCCCCGTATGCAGCTCTCCTTGGCAAATATCTCACAGGTCTGGCATCTCGAAAGTCTTCTTGGGGTCTCCGATGCCCACCAGGCTCACATTCACAGCTTCACGCAATGTCCTATCAGGGCCTTCTTTATTCAGGGACACCCCTGCTGTACTCTGCCTGGCCTCTTTGGCTCTCTGAAACTGTGGAGGAAGAACTGATGACCCCTTCACTCTTGCAAACTTCATGCCTCTAAAGCCAGCACCACGTGAATGAAACTGCTGAGTTTGGCTGCAAGTTTGGGATGGACTCTCTCCTACTTTAACCACATTTGCCATTTTTCTCTGCCCTGGACTTGCTGGAGGATTAGGTGGGTGTGGTCTTGCCCTGAAGGTACTGATTCTTTTGTTTACTTGTAAATCTCCAGGCCTCTCCTTAATGGCTTTAATCTCCTTATGAAAGGGAGCCTCTCTTTCACATACCTTGGCCCCACCTTTAATCTTCCTAGTGCAGTTTTCAGATCCAAACTGTACATTCTGCGTTTCTTTCTGACCCTCTCCTCTTTTTCACTGTAGATCTGTATAATATTCACCATTAAAAGCCACGCCACCATTTCTACATTAGGCTGTCTTGAAATATCCTCCACCAAAGACACCACTGCTTTTCAACTTAGTATCAGGCAAGCATCTGGTCTGCGGGCAAACTCCTGCCAGACTCTTTATCAAAATATCCTGGTTGCTGCCTAAGTCTTTATTTTCCCCTGGAACTAAATCTTTTGCAGCCATGCTTTCTTCCAGGCCTTCACTAGAATGGCCCTTTAAGCTCTGCTTACAATAGTCAACAGCCTTTCCAGCCCAAAGTTCCAAAGTCTTCCACACTTCTCCAAACATACACATGGTCAGGTTCTTCACAGAAAACAACCCCATTTTCAGTACCAATAACTGTTATTAGTCACTTTTCTGTTGCTGTGATAAAACACCAGACCAAGGAACTTATAAAAGGAAGAGTTTATTTGAGGTTACGATTGGCGGTTCCAGGGAATTAGAGTCCATTGTGGTGGGAGGCATGGCAGCTGGATCTGGAGTGGCAGGCCGAGGGTCACATCTCTTGAAGAGCACAGGAAACAGAGAGACGGCAACTGTAGACCACAGAGGCTTGTTAAAACTCACTATGCCTGCCCCCAGTGACACACTTCCCCCAGCATGGCCACACCTTCTAAGACCTCCAAAAACAGTGCCACCAACTGGAGACAAATGTTTGAATACTTACAGCCTATGGGGGACACTCATGCAGATCTGTATATCAATTTGGGTAAAATGGACATTTTTACTATACTAATTTTTGCAATCCATGTGCATGGGAGACTGTTCCATTTTTTTATGTCATTTTCAATCTCCTTCTTCAGGGGTTGACAGTTTTGGTTGTAGAGATCATTGGTATCTTCAGTTAGGTTTGTTCACAGGTATTTTATTATTTTTGAGGCTATCGTGAGTGGAAAGGTCTTCTTATATTCCTTCTCCACTTGTTTATTGTTGGTATAAAGAAAGGCTATTTAGCCAGGCTTAGTCATGCACACATTTAATCCTAGAACTTTGGAGGCAGAGGCAGGCAGATTTCTGTTAGTTCAAGGTCAGCCTGGTCTACATATTGAGCTCCAAGCCACCTGGGACTAAAGGGAGACCCTGACTCAAAAAGATAAAAAAAAAAGGCTACTGATTTTTTTCAGGTTAATTTTATATTCTGCAACTTTACTAAAATTCTTAATTGTTTCTAGGAGTTTTCTGGTGGAGTTTTTAGCATCCCTTAGGTAAACTAGCATATCATATATCATATACAAAAAGGGATAGCTTAACTTCTTCTTTTCTGATTAAAACTCCTTTAACTTCCTTCTCTTGTCTTATCGCCCTAGCAAGAGTTTCAAGCACTATGTTAAAGAGGAGTGGCGATAAGGGGCAGCCTTTCTGGGTTCCTGCATTTAAGGGAAATGGTTCCAAGTTTTCTCCCTTTAGGATGATGTTGGCAGTGGGTTTGCTATATATGGCTTTGATCACGTTGTGGAGTGTTCCCTTCAGTCCGATTCCCTCTAGGACTTTAGGGTGCTGGATCGTGTCAAAGGCTTTTTCTGCATTAATTGAGATGATGGTGTGGTTTTTGTCTTTCAGTCCATTTATGTGTTTTATGATATTTATTGATTTACATTCATTGAACCATTCCTGCATGTCTGGTATGAATCCAACTTGGTCATGATGGATGATCTTTTTGATGTGGGTCTGTATGCGATTATCAAGTATGTTGTTGAGAATTTTTGCATCTATGTTCTTTAGTGAGATGGGTCTATAGCTTTCTTTTTTGGATGTATTTTTGCCTGGTTTGGGTATTAGAGTAATGCTGGCTTCATGGAAGGAATTTGGGAGAATTCCCTCTGTATCCTTCTGAACAGATTAAGTAGTAATGTTTGTAAAACCTCTTTAAATGTTTTATAGAATTCTGCTGTGAAACCATCAGGGCCCATGCTTTTCTTAGTTGGGTGATTTCTTTCTATTACATCCTCCAATTCCTCAAATATTATGGGTCTGTTTAATCTGTCACTCTCCTCTTGGTTAAGCTTTGTTGGTTCCCAGAATTTCAAATATTCATCCATTTCTCTTAGGTTTTCAAATTTGGTGGATTATAGGTTTTTGAAGTATTCCCTTATGATTGTCTGGATTGTTTCTTTGTCTGTTGTGATGTTTCCCTTTTCATCATGAATACTATTGATTTGTAGCTGCTCTTTCTTTCTTTGGTTAACTGGGTTAGAGGTCTATTTTGTTTATCTTTTCAAAGAATCAGCTTTTAGATTTGTTGGTTTTATGTATTGTTTTCTTTGTTTCTATTTCATTGATTTCTGCTCTGATATTTGTGACTTCTTCCTGTCTTTTGGAAGATTTCTTCCTGTCTTTGGGTTAAGGGTTCATTTGTTGTCTCTAAAGTGTTTTAGCTGCAGTGCTAGATCTTTATTTGTTCCCTTTCTGTTTTTTGTATGTGGCCACTTAGGGCTATGCATTTCCCTCTCAAGACTGTTTTAAAGTGTCCCACAAGTTTTGTTGTGTTGTATTGTCTTTTGTCCCGGTCCCGGGTCTTCGGCACCACTTGTCATGCGCAGCAGTCTCGCCGGCAAGAACTTCACATGGACAAGAGGATTCTTCTGCAGCAGTATTTATTGTGCACAGCTCTTTTGTGAGAAGGACCCCGAAATGGGGCAGAAGCACTGCTTATATAGCAGTCCAGAGGGTTCGTGTATGCTCTGGATTGGTGCAGTGTCCTGATGTCTCATTAGCATGCTCAAGGCACGGGCTCAGAGAGTAGTAGTCATGCGCAGTTTGTCCAATGCAAAGGCAACGGCGGGAAGCGGCTTGTTGTTCTAGCGACTCAGGAAGTCGGTGCCATCTTAGGGCGTGGTACAGCACACATTGTGTGGTAGGCTGCCAACAGTCTTTTTCAAGGTTTGGGATGACAGAAGCACCCACTATATTTAGCAATGTGAAATCCATTATGACTGAATCAGTATAGATTTTTGATAACAAAAAACTAGGAAAGGACTGACTGAACTTGAGCAAGAATGGGAGATCGTATCTACTTATTTGTCATAATGTTTTGATATAATGATGGCTACCATCCTCACTGATGCTTAGAAATGCCCTGGTTTAGAAATAAGTTTATTTGGGGAGATTGCCCAAGACCAGCTGAAGCACAGGAAGGTAGGTAGGTGGGTGCTTCAGCAAGGCTGATTTTTGATTGGCTTAATCTAGTTAATCCAGTTGTCTTTGGCTTAATTGGCTTTTGTGGCTGTGGGGGCAGAGTTATCCTCCCAGCTAGTATAAAAGGTAGGGTTGTGTGAGTCTTGATATCTGAGATATCCCAAGTCAAGCTGAAGTGCAGGTACCAGGGCATGGGCTAAACAGTGCCCCCCCCCACACTGCCAACTGGGATTATGAAGGCATCTGAAGGAGGCAAGCAAAGCAAGCCTTCAACACAGTGAAGAGATATTTGGGACTCACATTGGAATACAGGGAAGGAGAAGCCCATATGCCAGGAGCAGGAAGAAAAGACAACATGGGAAATGGGCAGGATAATCCAGCACCAAGCTCTACCAACCCTATGGAAGATTCCTAAAGTGGGATCCTCCTGGGGATGGCCCAGGACACAGATATCAGAAACACAATTGTGAACATACTTAAAAAACTACAAGATTATAAAGAGCAAATCAAAGAACTAAGAAAAGAGAATGAAGAACTCAAGAAGGACCTAGAGAGAGAGAGAGAGAGAGAGAGAGAGAGAGAGAGAGAGA